>BMAC01001354.1:7546-32419 GCA_014905375.1 Phtheirospermum japonicum
ATGGGAGGTTTCGTCCCTCCAATAACGGATTTTAATATTTTTTTCAAAAATATGATGGTGGTTTTAAAAAATTTTAAAAAGTGCGTGGTGGGTTTTTCAAATGCCGTGGTGATCACCAAGTGAATATTTTGTTTAATTTATATTTATGTTACATGATATGTGGTTATTATATATATATATATATATATATATATATATATATATATATATATATATATGTGTGTGTGTGTGTGTGTGTGTGTGTGTGTGTGTGTGTGTATTTTATACGTCGGTGATGACGCGGTTTACGGTGCCGTCCGGGTGGTTTCGTCCTTTCAATAATGAATTTTGAGATTTACTTTAGGATCAATTGTATTCTTTCTTTATACACTACAACTATCTTAGACACGTTTGGTATTTAGTATCAAATAGAGAGTGATACTAAATTCTAAATTGTCCACTTATTTGAACAATTTGAGAATGTGCTTATCTTACTACGTATGTATTTTGTGGACTTTTGAGTTCCGGTTTTCATATCTCCTTTGTTCTCGGGTGCATTGCAATACATGTATACTTAGAGAACTAAGGGAAGGTGTTGTCGAAATTTTCAGATTTTCAAAATGCATAGTAAGATAATTTTGTTACTGAACATCACATTCTTGAATGAGATAGGGCCCTTACAAAAAATTCAATCATTTTCTATAGGCACCCTTATACGCTTGCTTATATATAATTTGATCATCTATATTATTAATCACAATTAGAATATCATAGGATGAGTTCTTATCGTAGGTTGATGTACAAACGGAGGGTGGATGGTTATCTGTCAAATGCATTCATGGAAGGGTGGAGAGTTTTATATAATTTGCACTCACCTATGGAGCAATGAAGGACGGGGAAATTCGAAGTGTCCTTGTAGTCATATTAAATGTAGGAATTGCAGTTATCACGATGTAAACGAGATCAACTTTCATCTAATTAAAACTGGATTCGTACCAGATTACTACATTTGAACATTCCATGGTGAAACAAATCTTAATTACATGCATCGTGTCGACCCTGAGGTTCACGTTGGAGAATCATCTTATGCCGCTCCTGAAGAATCCTCAAATGTTTACATCAATATGGTTCACGATGCAGCCAGTTCGAACTTTGTATTGAGCCCTAATGTTGAAGAACCGCCTAATCCTGAGTCCCAGAAGTTCTACGATATGTTGGGTGCTGGAAATCAATCTTTGTATCCCGAATATGAGAAATATTCCCAATTGTCTCTAGTTGCCCGTCTCATAAACATGAAAGCAGAAAATCGCATGACCCATAAGTGCTATGATCAAGTACTGGACTTAATCAAAGAAGTTGTACCGAATAATCATATACTAGATGACTTCTACAAGAGCAAGAAGTTATTGAGGGGCATGAGCCTACCAGTCAAGAAGATCGATTGTTGCATGAACAATTGTATGATCTATTAGAGAAAAAAGTCACTCCCAAATCCAGGTATGAACTGAACGAATATTATTTTCATCCTAGTCTACGACAAGACGTAGAAAAAAAGTATCATAAAACTTGTTACACATAGGATAAGACATCAAAAGTTGCCTTGTGTGAGTGGGTAAAATCTCTTCAATTTCCAGATGTATATGCATCAAATCTTGGAGCTTGCGGGCGAAACTCGGCAGCTGCGCGCGGGACTAGGCGGGCGTGGCCGGTAGCGCTCGGCAGCTTCTGAGCAGCTGTGCGTGGGACTCGCCTTTTGGCTCGAGCCAAGGGCCAATTTTCACCTTCTTTTTGCCTTCTTGTCAAAACCTAACACAAATAACCCCCATCCACAAATTAATTGAACTCATTTAACCATTTTAAGTATAAAATCGACAAGAAACACGAAAAGAACAACAAAACGAGAAAACAAGTGAAAACCTAACAAAACTCGACTAAAAAACTACTAAAATTAACGTAAAATCCTAATTAAAAACACGAGACAAACACCACAATTACATGCAAAACAGTACTCAAGGTCAAGGATCTCATGAAAGAGGTTGAGAAACTAACCAAGGAAAAGAGTGATCAAATTGACATTATTGTCCGATTGGAATCATCACTCACCAAGAAAGATGTTGAGCTAAAAAAGGTAAAAACTGAGTTGAAGAGGGTTCAAGGAACCATCACAAATCTGAACAAGGGGAAGGCAAAGCTCGACGAAATCTTGGAGATGAGTTTCCCAAAAACCTCAAAGCATGGAATTGGATATGAACCGAATCAGCCATCACAGTCCTCAAGTCAAGAACAAAAATCGCCCAAATGGCACAAGAAGGGGAGGAGACAGTTCTTGTGCCATCATTGTGGCGAGCCAGATCACATTCGACCATTTTGCTGGAAGTTTATTGGCGAAAGAAGACACTTTCAGAGAACAAAGGTGGCAGCTAAATCTCATGTTGGTTCCCATGTTACCAACATCAATACCAACACCAGGTTCAAACAAGTGTGGGTCAAGAAAAATAACATCAAGTGCAATATGATCCATACCTCCCTGAAGTCCCACGTCCCTGGAGCCTGGTATTTCGATAGTGGATGCTCGAAGCATATGACTGGGTCAGAGGAGCTACTTTCCAACATTGTCAGATTTCGAGGTGGAAAGGTAAAGTATGGTGGAGGCGCAAATAGCCAAATAATTGGTCAAGGAACTCTCCATGTTCCCGGCGTTGTAACCCTGGAAAATGTATTACTGGTAGAAGGACTTACTGCAAATTTGATAAGCATAAGTCAACTGTGCGACGGAGGTTTTAGTGTCAAATTCAACCGTGAGAAGTGTGAAGTCTATGAGGAGAATGGACCGTGTATTCTCACTGGTCAAAGGACTTCTGATAACTGCTATCAAATCCAAAGTGATGCCTTCTGCAAGTTGTCTCAATTAAGTGAACACCCTAGCCCGTGGGTAAGCCAACGGTGTAAAATCCTCTTCTCTCCAATCTCGCATACTTTCTTCCAGCCTTTTATTGATCACGGAGCTCGGGCTCAAGAGCCCGCGAACTATTCTTCTCGGTTCTCTCCTCAACTCTCTTCTGGACATATTATCTCCTGTATTCGCGACCTCCCTGCCAAAACGCGCTCGATGTTCTTCCTCAGCCTCCTCTACTTGTATGTATTTATGGCACCTTGCCAAAACCTCATCATACGTTCGTGCCTCCTTTTTGACCAATGACTTACGTAAGTCGTCCCTCCTTAATCCCTGGTGCAGAGCTCCAGCCTTTATTTCATCGGTAGCAACAGGTACCTCCAGAGTGGCGCTGGTAAACCTGTTAACATATTGTTTCAGTGTTTCATTAGGTCGTTGTACCATAGTAAAAAGCGACTGCGCTGTCTTCGCACTCTGCCTCACGCTGGAAAACTGCTTCAAAAAAGCAGCTCGCAACACCTGATAACTGGTAATTCTTCCCCGCGACAACTGATAAAACCAATTTTGTGCGATTCCCCTCAAAGTGGATACAAAGGCCCGACACGCCACATCATCCGAGTAATTGTGTAGCATTCTCGCATTCTCGAAGAGATGTAAGTGCTCGATTGGATCCGTCATCCCCCGATATTGAAACTCCAACGCCTTATACCCTTAGGTACTGCGGCCTGCAACATATCATCTGAGAAGGGATGTCCCTCCTCTCCGTCGAATTTCTCTCCGTCTATTCGCTTTTGTAATTTTAGCATGGCCTCCTGCAAATCTCTAAAAGCCTTATTCCCCGGTCCCACCTCGTCCTCACCATTTCCTTCATTATGCCCACTACGACTCTTTCGGGTTTTATCCTGAGATTCACCAGTTGTACTTGAAGTCTGGGTTTCGCTCTCACTAGTATGCTTGCCGTGTCGGCGACCTCTACGCCTGTAATGACTCCGCTTCATTTTCACTCCCTTCCCTCTCCGCTTATGAGTATGAGAATCTATGGGTGAGGTAGAACTGGAAGTGTCTTCATACTTTTGCTTATTCCGACCTTTCTTTCCTTGAGAAAGTCTCTTAGACAGAGACCTCTCGTTTTGTTTAGCCTTCTTAGTTGCCGACCCCTCTTCTTGCTATCTGTCTGGTCCAGCATCCTTCTCTTTCAAAGTACCCAGCTCGCCTGCCAGGTACTTGTTTAATTCTTCCACCTTCTCCTGAGGTACGAAATCCATAAGCCCCTCTAAGAATCCCTTCTTGATTTGTCAGGGCTTATCCTTAGACATATCTCTCCATTCCTTCGTCCCTATATGAATTACTTTTTGTGCCGAAACCTCCGGCGTCTTCGCCTGCAGATCTTCTGCCGGTTGCTTGCCATCACTTTGCTTTAGGGAGGGCGGTGGTGTGCCCTCTAGGCCGGGAACTGCCGGTTCTGCCGGAAAAGTCGTTTGTTCGTCTCTTGTCGCATCCTGCTCGTTGACATCCGCTGCTCTGTTCTTCTTCTTTGGTTTGTTCGGTCCAGAACCATAGTGTAGGGTTCTGGGTATTATGTTGTTATCCTTCATGCTTCGTTTGTGAAAGTTCTCACGCCTTTCGCTCAAGGACTCGATGTCCCTCTTTGCCGCAGACGGCGCCACTTGATAAATCCAAATCGATTGGTTACCAAGAATAGGAGGTACTAATCTCAAATTTGAGATCAGCGACCTGAAACAGCCTTCAAACACGTCACAACAATCTACTAAGCCTCCGAAAGCGTCTCCTAGCGACCTAGCTAATCCTGCAAAACAGCACCTCGAACGGGTCGGATTTTGAACCCGTCAAGGTCCTCCGATGCTTATGTCAAAAGCAAGTGACAACTCAAAACACTCAATACTTCTACTGAAAATAAGATAAAGCACGATCAACTTCAACTTAGAAAATAAAGAGAGGAATGCACCTCCTTTTATAGAGACAAGAGAAGTGCTCCCCGGTCTAGGGTTACATTCTCCCACCACAATTTTATAAATACCATAACACTACAACCGACTCAGAATTAGGACTCTTCCTATATGCCAAGTTCCCATAAACAATAAATCTCTTTACCGTAATAGGCCTGGGCCTTTTATTCTTTCCATATAGTCCACCGGGACTCTATAAACCATTCACATTTAAGCCCACAGGCTTGATATTCACAAAACCCACAATCGAGTTCAAACACTACACAAAATACAAGAGGTCGCGATCCTATATAAGAACTCATCCTCATATTCCAGGTCGCTACTCCACAAACCAACTCACCCCTTTTTCCAATGAGACCACTCAGCTCGCTCACCTCCCAGAAGAACACCTTTTTCAGAAAATGAGGTCGCTTACCACAAATACCCTCATATATCAAATAATACTACGTATGGACATTTTGATCCGTATGACATATCATAAAGACAAAGAAACCCGCAACATCAGAAACTTATCAAAACAAATTAAGAAAATTATTCCATTTTCAAACACGGAAAAATCTTTAAGAATGGAATGTTAGCTGCCACGCTTAGTTACGAGTCATGAAAGACAGCTGCTCAAATCACTTCTTCATTTTATCAACCTTTGTTATTCAGATTATAAGCATCTGATTAATTTACTTAAAACATTATTAATATAATGTACGAGTGATAAATATATAAAGAACCGGTGGAGAATATAATGAATATCATCACCATCATGGAATATATATTATCTAAGTACGTATAATTTGAAATTGAGATTTTTAGAGTCCTATTTTTCAAAGCACGAATGGGATTAAAAAGTATTGAACAAATAGGCCCATATAATTACAGCTACAACTCTATAGATGGCCCCTATAAAACATGTACAACATCAAGGCAACAACTTGCTTCATTATTTATCATCAATTAGGTAATAATAAAAACTAAGTAGTCTAATTCAACAAATACAAGTACTGCTACCATTCTCTTCATCCTTACTTCCCTTTTTCCCCTGGTAACCTCCCAATACGAGTCTGAATATTGTTATGATAATTATGGCAATTACTCAAGCCAAGACTTATACAGGGGCAACACCGGGTTCTCTCTTTCCAATCTACGTGAGAAAGAGAATGAAGCACAAGACAGTGGAAATTCCTGACAGTAAGTTCATTCGTGCGGTTTTAATTATCAAATTTTAAAATTCGGTTTCAATTAAATGGAAATATTGTTTTTATCTTGGTGAAGATGTTGATGATATCAGCACCGTTGAATCAATACAATATGATCTTGGCAAACTTAGAGCATCTTTAACCACAACCCCATCCCCTCCCCACTTTTTCAATTCCCAACACTCCACATCACCAAAATCACCTCCACATCACCAACTCATTTTATTTCCCTCCCCAACCCCTTTTATCTCATTTATCCTTCAAACTCTCAAACCTACTTTTTATGGACCCCACATGTTTCCCAACAATTTAATTCTTATTTTTCACATTCCAATATTATTATATTTTATCTATTAAATCTATTTAAACTATTTAAATAATAACTTTTATAATTTCTTAATTATTAGGATAAGATGTGACATTTCATTTTATTTATATATACATTCTTGAATTTTTTCATTTATAATTAATATTTACTTTAAAATTTTAATTAATAATATAATTTTAATTTTTGTAGGTGTGAAAACATATTTTATTAATTTTTATTTTTATTTTTTGAGATAATATGTGATATTCTATTTTATTTATATATCTATTCTTAATTTTTTTTTATTTATAATTAATATTCATGTAAATACTTTAAATTTTTAATTAATAATAAAATTTAAATTCTTTATGTATGAAAATTTATTTATTTTACAGTAAATTATTTTAATTTATATATATATATAGTATATTATATATATATATATATATATATATATATATTAAAAGGAAAAAGAAAAGAAAAAGAAAAAGAAAGAAAAAGGAAAAAATGACGAAGAAGGAAGAAAAAGGAAAGGAAAAAGAGAAGAAAAAAAGGAAAAAAAAAAAAAAAAAAAGGCTGCAACTTTTCAGAGGTGGGGGCCCACTGCCCCAACTCTCTCTTCTGGCGCGTGCGCTGCACGCGCCGTGTGATTGGCCCAGGGGCGGCGACTGCCGCCCCACTTCTCCCTCTCTCCTTTTTTTTTTTTTTTCCTTTTTTCTCTCCCCTCCCGTCTTGATAACTCCCTCCCCAATCTCAAACCCCAACCCAAACCAAAACTCATTTATTCTTTCCCTACCCAACCAAACCCCAACAAAACCCCACATTAAAGATGCTCTTAGAGCTGCAACAAATGATTTCTCTGATGCTAACTAGTTGGAGCATGGTGGATTTGGGGTTGTCTACAACACGGCGAAACGAGAGATTCAAGACATATCAATAACCTCAAATGGTGGTGTGGCACAGGCTGATTAGTCAGGTCCCTACGAACATAGTGTGGGTAATATCACCGATCTTACGAATCAGTTCGTGCCACGTCAGCATTTGGCACAAGCTTATGACAGCGCCATAGAATTCTTGTCAATTACCCCCATACTAATCATAACTTTCAAAGTTGAATTCGATGTGGTGTTAATTCATTCTCTGGAGAAGCTTGAAAGTGGCCGAGAAATAGTAGTTAATAGATTGTCTAGAGATTCAGGCAGGGTAGCTTAGAATTGAAGAATGAGGTTTTGTTAGTAGCCAAGCTTCAACACAGAAATCTCGTCAGAATCTTGAGTTTTTCCATTGAAGGAATCGAGAAGCTTCTTATATATGAATTTGTTCCGAATGGGAGCCTGGATCACTTCATTTACGGTTTTTAAAAAAAAATGATCTTTTGTTTCATTAAATTGGTTGTTGAATGTAGGGATGATTGTTCCAACTTGAAGGGGGTTGGAAATATATAGAAAACCTTTAACTAATATAGCAAAATTGGTTTTTACATCATGGATTTCCATTTTTTGCTATCAAAGAACTAATTGAAATTTGCAAGATATTTGCAAGACTATTATTGGAAATCCTCTATAAGTACAGAAATAAAATTGAGATATAGCTCGCCTCGCATTCATATTTATTGAAAGAACTTGATGTTTATGTGAAATAAATGCGAAATATGTTAGGCCAAGATTTTTGTCAATTTACTTTCAATATGTTTTCATTTGAGATCCAATCCGATCTTCGACATTGGACTGGGAAAAGCGTCACAAAATCATGGGGGGTATTGCTAGGGGGCTTCTTTATTTGCATGAAGATTCAAGACTTCGGATTATTCATCGTGATCTCAAACCTGGAAATGTACTTGTTGATGAAGAGATGAACCCCAAAATTCCAGATTTTGGTTTGGCAAAATTGGTTGTGCCTGATGGAACGCAAGAAAGTACCGATAGGATTGTTGGAACATAGTAAGTCCTCTACACCCCACTGTCTTTCACACACACACACACACATGGTAGCAAAATGGCCCTATAAAATACATTTTTGGAAAAAGATCTGTAACTATGTAAACATTTCAAATTTAGTACTGAAAACTACATGATCTTTAAAATAATCTTGCAACTATATAAAACTCTCACTTTTGGTTGTAATTTCACCGAAATGGCAGTGAGATTAGGAGTAAAGTTAATGTTTTTTATATAGTTACAGGACTATTTTGCAAAAAAAAAAAAAAAAAAAAAAAAAGCATTTTACTGCACCAAAAATGAGATGTTAATATCAGGCCTGGAGAAGTTGGCGGGAGAAGACAAGTACAGATATAAATAGACCCAGTTTTGAGGACTACTAGTGGGACCCAACCTGACATGCTGAGATGCATTCACATCGCTTTGCTATGTGTTCAAGAAAATGCAGCGGATAGACCAACAATGGCTTCTGTTGTTTTAATGCTCAATAGTTTCTCTTTAACTCTACCTATGCCTTCAGAGCCTGGCTTTTATGTGCCCGGATATAGCTTTTCCGAACCTTCAGTCTCTCATCACGAGTACCACAATTCATCGAAACAGGTGGGAACAAGCAAAAGTTCGAAGGGTCTATTAGACGAGTCTGCTGATTTATCTTGCAATGACTCTTTAATCACCGAGATGCATCCACGATAGTCAATTTGATTGGCTTAGCTTTCGACTACTTTTCAAGCTTTTGAAGTAAAAAAGTTTTTTACCATAAAAATTTGAACAAGCTTGTACTCTTTTTTTTCTTTTAATTTTGAATAACACTTCCGTTGTATTAAGCACATTTGTGGATACACAATACTAACGATACAAATATATATTTGAAATTGATTTACACAACTGAAATTAATATATGAACAATAATGAGAATTGAATTTATCTTGAGATGACCTTCATGAAGCGATTGAACGAGGAGAAGATGCCTATTGCTTGATCTAAGAAAGATCCTCCCTCTGACGAATCTTGCCCACCAAAAATAATCTGCCCAAAAAATAAAGAAAGAAAATATGATCAGCATTTTCCTCACAAATATGTCAGCACTTCTGAAGGGTGGGAAAGAAAGAAAGAAAAATGGATATGGAGATAAAGCACACCTCGAACATTCAAAATATAAGGAGAGTAAATTTTAAATCTTTAACACATAAATCACACCATTTTCCTTCAAAACCAACTTTTATTCGAAAATCAAGATCAAAATCCATATATTGATGGCAATTTTTTTTCGAAATACAGAAAAAGTCAACAGGAACCCAAATCAGAAAATACCCTAATTTTCAAAACACACAAAACACCCCAAACTAAGTGGAAATTATGTGATAGAACTTGGATTGTTGAGAGGGGTCGGGCCACTAACCTCAAGTTCTTCAGTATCAGGACGTCGTATGAGTTCCTTGGCGAGCAGATACCTATTGGGCCTTTCCTTATCATCATAAAACACCTTCCATAGTCTGATGACATGGAATATTTCAGTATTTGCTTTAAATTTAAAGTAACTGCAATGATCTTACATAGGTGAAATAGTGAAATAATATACTTACCCAGGGTAACATCTAAACACGGCTCCGGATGGAAGAGGCTTCATCGAGTAGACAACAGTGAATGTGCTGCATACAAATCATGCAAGACCACAAAACTCGAACAAGTTATCTCATGATAAACAAATTTGTGGTTACACATAAAGAACACAACATATTCGGTCTCATGTTAAACAACACACAAAAGCGTCAAATTGTTTTCAGCAGGAAAACTAACAGAAAACATACGGTCAAAACTCAAAAGTCAAAATGCAAAAAAAAAAAATAATAATAAGAATAAGAATAATTTACATTAGAAAAAAAAAACAAAAAAAATGATAGTGTAACACATTAAAAAAAATAAAATAATAATGATGATGATGATGATGATGATAATAATAATAATAATAATAATAATAATAATAATAATAATAATAGTAGTAGTAGTAGTAGTAATAGTAATAGTAATATACTCCCACAAAGAACTGAAAGTACCTCAAAAAGTCCCGTCGCAACCGGCGAACATTGATCCCAACTCCAACATCCTCACTAACAAGACGCGGGTTCCACATGATAAGAGGCCTAGGCTAACAATATTATGTGAACATAGTTCAAATGAAGTCTAGCTGACTATAACATAATAAAAGCATAGTTGAGTTTTCTAGTGCTTGTTTAAATACCATGACATTCTTCTATATAGTAAAGAAGTATTTGCATTTAACAAATGCCCTTATCAAATGAACTGTCAGAATAAATTACTTAGATTTTGACTATGATCAGTAGGCATAATGTAGAAACTCCAAAATTATTGTAATTATATTCTTGATTGGAAAATCTGTTTGGGGATATTTTCAAAGATGACTTGAAGGACGCAGCAGACTGAAAGAAGATAAGAAGAATAACAGGCCGAGGAGATGGAGTAGTTGCAGATTGGAATACTCAACTAGTTTTTTTTGTTTGTTTGTTTTTTCTTTATAAACTAGTTGTGTTACAAAAAAATAATAGTAGTAATAATAAATTAAACAATCCAAAACTAATTTTATCAGTTTTTTTTAATTATTGTAATTATCTTTTTTTTTTCCCTAATAAGCTTGAAATTATTGCATTAAGACTTCCGTTGTGTTAATGTTGTAGCAGAGACAGAGTGAGAAAGTGGGTGTGCCGGATGGGATTTTTTTTAAAAGCAATCATATAAGTCCACTATGTTTTCGTTTTTATTTTTTTAAAATCCATCTGACAAATGAGGATACATCAGTACCGGATCATCTGAGAGTTCGGATGCAATTTTTTCCACATATCCCAACATCTGATAATCAGGAACCACCATCACAACAATCTCATCTTCACTGGTCACAGGCTTCCGATCACCTAGACTGAATAAAAAGAATCAACATAGTATTACATAAAACTAAAATTAGAAGCACAATATATTTAGATTCACCACGATCATCACCTCCTCTTCAGATAAAAAGAGACTAATGACACTTCTATAGGGATACGTGAATGTTTATGAAATCAGCTTCCTTTTTTTCCAAAATTAATATGTGATCAAATCCAACATAAATTTATCTTCGGAAATCACAATTACCAGGAAATATATGCTTTTCACATTAAAATGAACTTAAATGGCTATATTTTAATCAATACGTACAAATGTCCATATGCAGTCGATAAACAAAGGAGAGTACCAATAGTGCTGCCAAGAACACTTATGACAAGCTTATGAAGAGCTAATTGGTGAACTACTTAAAGAGTAGCAAGTAGATCGATTCAAGGACTCGATGAAGATTCATGATTGAATTATGATTGCAATTGATGATATCATGCTTATGCAAGATTTACCTGGAGAAACCAAACGCAGCATCTTTCCACTGATATTTTAATAGTGCAGCAGCACCAGCATCTGGAAATATGGCTTTAACTCTCTACAACAAAAAATCTTTAACATCTCAATTTACTATCTAAGGAAGGAGCTGCTGGCAATGGGCTGGTCCGAGCCACCAATTTGGAGGCCCAAACCAGCCCATAGATAAGAAATTAGTGTATTTGAGTATAGGGAAACTCGAGCCACGAGTCTAACGGGACGGGCCGAATAGGTCTGGTTTTTTTCGGGCCTCTAATATATGAGCCCATATCCTCCCTATTTCAGGCCGGGCGTAAAACAATATTGAAATTATCTCGGAAAAACTATAAGATAAGTTGTAAGCCCATGTGGAACTAAATAAAAAGTGCACTACTAGACTACATAAAATTGGTTATGCAAACCCATACAACGAATATAGGGTCACCATTTCATAGAGATGAATAAAACACTAAGAACAAAACATAAAACTATGTATAGCGGTGTAAATTATATATGGATAAACATAACATATATACATGTATATATTTATTTTGCGCGAACAAACAATAATATTTATACTAGTACTACAGTTAATATTAAAATGACAAACCAACCAGGCCTCCCGTATCTTCAATAAGCGTGTCCAAGAATATCTTTGACAGCTCCCAAAGCTCAGCTTGTGCCCCTTCATCATCAAGGAACTGCAATTGTGGAATTAATAGCTCCACCTACAGAATAAGAGGGAAAAAAAGATGGAGGAAGAAGAATAAGAGAAAGTTTAAAGTCAGAAATATACTTATAATTACAAACATCTCACAATTAACACTACCACAGTCACACATAAGTGTAAATGAAATAGTATAAATGGTTAATGGTCACGAAACTCGATAATTATTTATATACCCATGAATTTTTCATATAAAATTATTAACTTTTGAATTATTGTCCCCTTAAAAGGGGAAAAAAATAAAATCTCAACCCGTTTGTGTTAAATTTCTGGCTCCGTCCCTGGCTTCGAGCATTTAATCAAAGCCCTAGTCTACCATTCTCACTGAACATAGGAATTGAAACGTAATAACAAAAACCAGCAAATACTTACTATGGCTCTCATTCCTCCCGAAGAAACAAACTCAGCAGTTGCTTGGCCGGATTGACAAACTGCACCCTCCAAATCAGAAGGAAGGCAACTGAAACACACAAATTGAATCGAAATTACACAACAGACAACATAACAACACTGTGTGCCAACTACAGAGGTGAACAATTGAGATGAAATCAATGCCCGCACCGCACCTACCTGTCATCCTCTTCAACAATTTCTTCGAATTGTTGCTGTGGTCCATCATCCTCTTCAAGGTTGTCTTGTTGTTGTCCTTGAAATTTATCAAACTTGGCGAGTGTCTTGTGGATGAATCTGAGACGTGGAATTCCATTAAAGCCACAAGCTTTGGAGGGATATACAGAAGAGGGGGAATGGGAGATGGAGGGTAGTCTGGGAAAAGAGGGCATGGAGCAAGCAGGGGTTGGGTACGTTGCGGAGGCCATCTCTCCTCCTTTCCCACACAGTAACACACCTCAGCTGATCTACAAGATAGAAGAATAATGTAGTAAATATTGGAGTGTTATCTTGCTTGTACATTTTTTGGGCACAATCAATCTAAAAAAGATTGTGGTTGAGAAATGAGGTTTTAAATCTTAATGCATTATATATAAATATGATATTAATTCGAGTTAATGAAAATATTAGTGTTCTAAAAGATACATCTACGATTTGTTTAAGGTTTGGGGATTCATCTCGTCTTGCGAAAGGTTTGAAAGGGTTCAAAAACGACAATCAATTTAGAGTTGACCACCTAATATGTATGTAACATATGTGTTTTTTGTTTTGTATTAATTATATTTGTATTTTATTTCTAATTTTTGTTAAATTCAATTATCTTAATATATTCATTTTGAATTTGTTACCAAATTAATAATATTAAGTAATATCTTAGTTTAAAATATTTTAAAATTTATATGTTCATTAAAAAAAATAAAAATATTGCAAAAAGTCTCTACAATGTTGTAAATAATAATTGTAATAATTATATATTATGTGAATGTTCTTCCTATCCATAAACCCTAATCTTTTACCAATAAAAAAGACTCTAGTCCTCATAATAAAGCACATATTTTCATCACTCTATTCTCTCACTCTCATCTACCTTTCTCTCTAGTTAATAATAGAAAATTTTCTGCGCGATAATTCTCTCCGCATAAAATGTGCAGAACCGTTTCATAAATTTTTAACCGTTTGATTGCTTTCAAATTCTTACAGTTTATTCAAAACCTATCGAATTAAGATTTGAACGGTGGAGATCTTATTTTGTTATCTATGGAGTTCAATAATGGATTATGAACAAAATATTTTTTTGTTCATGGAATCGTCGGTGTAGATTTTTCAAAAAATAATTTCACACAATCTAGCAGTTGGATCAAGTTGATATCTGTATATATTGTTTAAGACATATAAAATTTGATTTTGGACGGTGAAAATCGATTTTATATATCTCTATCATTATCAAAAGATCATCGACTTAAAGTTGTTTTTGGAAGCAAAACTATGAGAATACTATGCTCTTGAAATACAACTATATCTCAATATATTCTATTTGAATATTATGTATTCTTGAAGAATACTATGAGATCTACAATAGCTCTTGAATAAATAATTTTTTTATATAATTATTATTTTACTATTTTATTTTCCTATCATGTGTTTACATTAATTCAAGTTGTTTCTCCTGAAGTAGAACAACTAAGTATAATATTCCAAAAGAATATTCGTACGTATTCTTATTTCATGTGATAATTCAATATTCTGAGGAATATATATATTTTTAAAAGAACCATTAATGTTTATACTCAAATTATATCATAATTCAATATTTCTGAAGAATATGGATTTTTTTTAAATCTAAATTAAATCATTGTGATCTTGTAGTATCTCATGTTATGATATATGATACTTATTCCTTAATAAATTTTAATATTTATGTCCTGTTGACATTATAGTTCTAGATCAAATATTTTTTTTCATGAGATTACCTTTATTTTCTTTTGAGCAACTGATGAATGAGAGATTGTCCACAATTTCATTAAAAAGTTTTGAGAATCTAGCCACCGGCACATATTTTTCACGAGTATACTATCCAATTAAGGTACATATCTCCTCTTTTGATATAGATGGTAATCCAAGTTTATGTGTTTCAACTATGGATCTGTTTTTGTTCTTAGAAAGTTTTTAATGAATTATATCTTTTATTATAAAAAAAAAAGGCGGATACAATTAGATAATTCTCTTGATACTTTATCATTTTCTATTTTGATACTTGAGAATTTTACCCCCATTTTTCTTGGAATACATTGCATAGTTGTTAATGTGCATTATGTAATAATTATAGTACTTAGTGATGTAATTTTTCTTAAGAGGAGATGCATCCCAAATATTTTATAGTTAATATGATTTAAATGGGATCTACTTATTAATATGAATTTAGAGTATTCATTTAGTTCACTATTTGTTATTATCAATTAGTTAAATGACACAATTTATATGTAAGAATGATAGATCTGAAATAAAAAGTTGAATTTTTCTTTTCTTGATAAAACATATAATCATGTATATTTGCACACTGTATGAGATTTATTTTCAACTCATATTTATCGTAGTATTTTTGCAAAATATGATTTCACAATTCATAATAATCTTGAAGGTTATTAAAATATAAATCATGGTTTCTGAATAAATGTGACGATATATTATAATTTCTCAGTTGAGTATGACATGTTCATGAAGAACATCATAAGATATATAATCCGTATTTTCCTGATGAAAAACAATATATAGTATTTCAGAAGAATATTAACAATGCTCTTGAAGAAATATTTTTACTATATGTCTTATTTATTATTAAAAGCATTATTTACACGTCATTATTGTATTATTTACATTATGATTAAGTTGTTGTTCCTGAAGTAGCACAACTAATAATAATATTTCTTACGAACATCATATGCCCTTGAATATCATTTATATATTTATTTGTCAATTTTATATTCTTGAAAAATATTGATATATTACTTCTGAAGTAGTGATATTTATGTCAAATATTCAATTGAATATTTCTTACTTTTGAAAAATGACACTTTGTCGTATGTAATATTAAAAACCAAGTATACCCACGAAGGAGTAATACATTAAATCAATCATTACTACTTGATAATGCCCATAATAACATATTTCTTATATAAAACCTATCATTTTTGAAAAATATATACCATAAGTATTTTTTATATGTTATGGATTCTTATAAATTTCAAAGCTTTAAATTGATTATATTTTTTAAATAGTACAAATCTCAATAATATTACACGTAGAGTTTTTGTAATTATTTTGATATGATTTAAAATATTGTTTTAATCTGTTGGGCAAAGTGGTTAGAAAGTAATGATAAACCTCAAAAAAATATGAGAGGTCCAAGGTTTGAACCCGTTTCAACACCATTATAAAGGGTTAGTGATACCGTTTGAGTTACAAACTCATGGTGATATAACTTGGAATATAAATCAACCAGAAGTTTGATTTTTTACTTTGAGACAATTTATTATCGAATTAATTTGTACTATAAACTAGTACTAATTCAAATATTCATATATTTACCCGAAAGTCAATAAAAGGTCTAAAAGAGTTATAATTTTTTTTTTTCATTATGAACCCGAAGTTCAGTATTATCATGATTTGGCATGACTGGTACGACCATCCCAGTTTATTAATTTATGAGAGTATGAAGACTCTTCTAATTATTTTTAATGCTACATATTCTCAACAAGATTAACCATTATATTATTACTAGTTTAATTGGAATCAGGTTCCAATAATATTCATATTTTATATTACGGGTTGAGATCGTTTGGTCTCATTCACCCCCCATGTTGACTTCTAGATATTTGGATCCACTGGAAGATTGCATGTGTTATTATCTCATAACCAGAAGTTTACGAGAATAATTGCTCTATTGGCTATGAGAGCAAAGTACCGTATGTATCTAATAAATACACTCATCATTTGCTAGTAAATTTATTTTCAAAGCTTATTGATGATTTATATTTTGTTGACTATGGTTGGTAAAAGCAATTGATATGCCTTATGATATTTGTTATATCATTTGATGAGAACAATTTTTGTAATTATGTGAAATGAATATTTCACAAATATGCCAAATATAAAAATATATGTGAAACCCCTGTTTGTGGCTTACAGTCACAAGCCTCCATCAAAATTTAAACAAGTGCGATATTTGTAATTGTCCACCACATGTCATAATGGATAGCGAATGCTGAGACATATCAAACAAAGATACATTTTTCTCATGATTTGTTAGTCATCGTATATTCTCAGCATTAGGGGAATGATTGACATATGTTATGGTAATAAAAAAATTGAAATGTATATGTCATGGTAACCAAGAATATGGAATTCATAAATATAATCCTCGTAAAGTTTAAAGCAAACCTGAAGTTTGTAGCGAGAATTTGCATTTTAGATTACTGAATATAAGGTTATCAATGGTTTTCAAGTTTAAAGACTCAAATTTGAAAGTTATATAAAATCCTATAAGAGGATTAAAATGGCATGTCTGAAGCATGGTAACGATTGATTCTAATATTTATTATTTATACGGAGCAATTATTTTTTATGGTCTATCTCACTAAACGTTATACTCCAGTGGAGTAAACAGACATAACAAATTATAAACCTTTGAAGAGATTCAGGTACCTGATGATAATTTTAGAACAAAGAGATCTCGATAAGTTATGTTTATGGATTTGACCATGGCTACCAGAGTGAGGATGAATTTCGTGGCATATTATCAGACAATCTGCGGAAAGACATATTAAAAAATAGTGTTCAATAAATTCTCTAGTGGTTTACAGTTAGATTGAATAATTGTAATTTTGATATCTTATACATGTGAATTTATTTGAATCTTTTTTTTATTTAGTTTCCAATATTTTGGGGAATTCCAAGTCGCATAGAATCTAGCTAATTCTAGTTTATCTTTTGCACTATTTCCAATGGGTCTTATTACATTTATATATGTTTATCACGAGTTTCCTCATTATTTATCATCAACATATACTTATTATTGGGTTTGTTTATCTTTCATATACTGATTGTATATCTTTTGTTTGTTTGTTTGTTTATTAGTTGCTTCTCTTATGTTGCCTTAATATGTTACTTTCAATGGTATTACTTCATTCGTGAATGAGAAGTATTTTACAATCTCCAATGGTTGTGTTAGTAACTCATGACATTTTCTCATAGAATCTAAGTATTATTATGCACTTCAAAATATATAAAATTAGTGTTTTATTTTTTATAGTATGCACGGTTTTTTGATCTAGTGGTATTGAGAAATAAAATAAATTCCGACCAATAGTCAACTTTCCCCATTTAGTTTTTATTTTTACTTGTCTCATATTCGAATACATAATACACAAGGCAATCGAATTACATAATGATAGTCGATTTCAAGTTTCAACACGATTAAACTCGCAATAAACATAAACGTCATTTTTTTCATTTTTTATTATTTTTTCAGCTTTAAGATTAGTTTGATAAAGTTAAGTCCATTCCAATATAATTCGCAATATCTGACACAAAATGTGTGATAAATTTCTTGCTTTCAAAACCTTCAGATAAAACAAGTACTTTTTTCCAAAATACAAATCCCATTGCTCGGTTTTGATGCCCCCAAAGATGTTGATCTACATCATCATCATTAAAATTCATATAATAAATTGTGAATGGTTTCTCAATGTGAAGTCCAAAAGGGATTTGGCTGGTGGTAAAAACGCAAATGCCCCTTGTTCAGAAGTCAAGTATTTTTTGTAAATCCCCCTAAGCTTATGCTCAAGCTGCCATCGAATGAAACGAAACCAATAGCTTAACACAATCCATAAGTTGTGATTCAAAAAATTCATGTGAAACTTAAGTGTCTCGTTCCAAATCATCGACGGCAGTGCATAAACGTCGCATGATTCAATCTCGAGCTCGGCTAGAAAAAAGACCATGTTCGAAAACAAGCTTTTGAACCTATATACTATAAAAATAACACACAAACTCAACTTATGATTAATTTATAATAAACCACGTCCTCAACTAATAATGCCAAGTATAATCTGATTAAAAAAAAGTGATTCAAGTTTCAGACAACCAAAAGAAACTATAAATAATCATCTCATTATCATGACACAACGATAAAAAAACTGTTTGTATAGAAGAAAATCTGGATAAACTACAAGACAAATAAATGATTGATTATAAGAAAATTTGTTCAAATAAAATGAAACAATTTGATTTTTTTTTCATCGTCTCATCATAACAAAATTTGTTTCAATATTAAAAAAATACATACATTGCAAAAGACCAAAAAAGGTCACTCATTAATAAAAATAATTGTTTTAACCAAAAAGTTACAACAAGTGTTTGAGTAAAAAACACTAACGATAGTTTCTTTTCTTGCTATGAAAAATTATATATATATAAAGAAAAATGAAGGTGCAATTTCTCGTAGTTTCAAACAATAATAAAATAAATTAAAATAAATAAACTATATACAATAAGTATCTCAACTGCTGCAACTTCGATGAATTTAGCATTCGTACTTGCAAGAGAAATTCTACACCTGAAGTTGAAATTAATTTTTCGTGATTTCTTTTTTTGGATCTCTCTCTCTCTTTTTTTCCCTTCCTACTGCGTTTTCCAAACATGTAGCAGACAATCTTCTTCTTCTTCTTCTTCTTTTTTTGCTCTTCTATAGTGTCAATTTTTTTAATTCTTCGCACTTCTTTATCATATCCATAAATACGCAATCCATGATTGAAGTGGTTTCGATGTAAGTTTATTTACATTTAATTTAGGGAATATATGTTAGTCTTATCTTGATTGATTGAAGTGTAATCACATATGTAAGGATACCACGATAAAAGTTAAAATCACGTAAAAATAAAAATATTTTATACGTGGTTAGGTATATATGGTATTTTTGAACTATGATTAAAAAATGGAATCAAAACTCATAAATCAAATATCTATGTCATTTTTCCTATTTTCAAATTATTGTAGCCCAAGACCAATTGTCAAGTTGATGCAGCTCAAAACTTGTCAGGTATCCAGTAGTTCCAAAGCCTTCAAAATGGCCCAAGTCAATTGCTATATTGAGTACATCCAAATAAGCAGTCCTGTTTCTTTCTGTTCGTGACTAATCCACCCATTTTGTTAATTGTGTTAACTATTAATGCTGAGTTATCAAAATGAGAGCATTTTGGGGAATATGTGGACTAATTAGAATGTTCCAAAAATAATGTGTCAAGCTGTGGTTCAAAGGGATCTATTTTGGGACGAGGCCAAAAATTTGACCAGGTATAAATAATAAACTTTTTTATTTATGTTAATAGTGTCATCCCCGTTTTTGCACAACCTATCACACACTTAACTTTTCTTATTCTAATTCGTTTTGTTCTTCACAAATTGTATACATGTTGTTCATAACCTTTGTTTTTTCTTTTTCTTTTTCTTATTTTTTTTCTTTGTTTTTCATTCTGAATCAAAAATACACTTTTTATTCCCCATCGACTGTTTATTCAATAGTTTGTTTTAAAACAAAATAGACCTGGAAAATAGTTCTCTGAATATTCTTCGATTTTTTTTAGATCTGTATTTGAATCCATCAGTCGAATTTATTCTTCGATATTCAATTGGTTATTAAAAATTGATTTTATTTTTGACTTCTTTGAATCCATCAGTCGATTTCAGATATGTTTTTAAGTTTGATAAATCGTTGAGTTTATTTTATTTTTTTCGAAGAATTAATGATTAACAAAACTTTCGGTGTAATTTTTTTGCGACGGAGATGTAATGATCTGGATTTCTTTGATTTTTTTGATTCTTCATTTTTTTAGATCTGTATTTGAATCCATCAGTCGATTTTATTCTTCGATATTCAATAGGTTATTAAAATTTGATTTTTAATTGATCTGCATTCATAATTCTGTGGTAACGGCGATTTTTTTAGCTTGGGATTATTCGTCTCTCATCCCTGGAAACATGCAGGTGCAAGGGGCGGTCCAGTTAGGTCAAAGAGCTGGGCCCATTGATAATTCTCAAGTTCAAAGTGTTGTGGAGCCCGTTATAGACAATAATTACCAGTAGCAAGGTATAGACAACAATGGTGGTTGTCAGTTTTCGGAAAGTATACCGAACGGGATGTTTGACTTTCTATTTGACAATTTGATGTTTGAGAGTAATTCGGTACCGGTGGTTTCGGAAGTGCCCGTTTCTCATATTTGGAATGCGTACTCGCCGAAACCTGCTTCTGTAGACACAGGTAATTTATTTGATTTTTGAGTTTTGGGTGAATGATGTGAACTAATGATCCTAAAGTAGCCTGGATGTTTTTTTTTTTTTTTGGGTGATCTCTATTTGTGTAAACTAATTGCACAAAATGTGTAGAAAGTCTAAAAGTGTCTGTGTTGAAAATTCATGTAAATAAAGAAGGCTGCCACGTGTTTTTTTGTTTTTTTTTTAATTTATAGTTTGAATTATGAAGAACCTGTTTTTACAGTAAATGATTGTTTAAATGTAATTTATGTTATTTGCTTTTCATTAGACTGGTGCATATATTGTGATTATCTTGGAATTATATGACCATGTAAATTCTCATAATAATTTCTATTTCTTAAAAAATTTATGACTAATTCCAGGATCCTGAAATATTTACCCCCGAACCTTTCTATACATGTTAAGTGAAGAATGGAATAACTGATCTTTACTGAGTTCACTGGACAAGTGAAGGTTAAGGTGTTATTTATTTCTTACGTTATGTGAATGAGTTTGTCAAATGGTTGGGACATTGGATTTATTGGTGTAGTTTTATTCTCTTTTGGTAGATTAAGTATTGATGTCAAATGATAAAATTAAGAGCTAGTAAAAAATACTTAAGTACTATCATTGATCCTCTGAACATGTCGCCAAACTCATGAATATTGGGGTATATCATTTTATATACCGTGTCCAAGATGCAGAATTACATTACATAATTTTATTCAACTGTTGTCTTGGAAGCTACTATGAAGGTTGCTCTCGGAGCAGCAAAAGGACTTTCTTACCTTCACATTCAATGCCAAAGTTATATATCGCGACTTTAAATCCTCCAATATCTTACTTGATTCGGTATGTGCAAATTCTTATTATTTTATTTTACAGCATTCATAATACTTGCATATTTATGCGATCTTCTTACATATTTTGGCGATGGACTAACAGAATTACAACGCGAAGCTGTCCGATTTTGGGTTGGCCAAGGATGGTCCTATGGTTGGTAAAATCCATTCGTCTACAAGAGTAATGGGCACCTATAGCTATGCAGCTCCTGAGTATATGGCCACAGGTATATACACAAAAGCTGATGTAAGACCGTCTGATGAAAGACGTTCAGACGTTCTTACGTTTCAAATTTGAAAAATGTATTTGTTTACTTAAATGTATAACTTTGTATTCAAAAAGCGTGACACCTGATGAAATATCTAACGTAAGACGGTCTAAATTATATTGCTCGTGATTTTATTTTGAAAACAATGTATATAGCTATTTTGAAAAGTAAGATCATCTTACGTGAGACGATCTAAGCTAAATTATATTGCTCATGATTTTATTATTTTCTTTTTATCTCGGTAGGCCATCTAACTGCGAGAAGCGTCATCTCAGGGGAATTTGGAGGATTAAAATAAGCCGTTGTTTTCGAACCGATTTCTCCAATTGTTACACCAACTGCTGATGTGAATCGTGGTGAGAATAGGGAAGTTTCAGCTTCTGATCATCAGGCTGGGAATAAAAATCCTGTCGATGTTCCTGTTATTGAGGAACATTCTGGAATTGCAATGTTTGCACAGTTTGCTGCTTTGAATGGCCGATAATTTTTTTTTATTGTAATGTATGCTTGGTGAACTTGTTAAGGAAGCTTGATGGTTTAATATGCAGATTATGCAAAAAAAAAAACAAAAACTGCGAGAAACGACGTGTATAGCTTCGGGTTTGTTCTCCTCGAGATGATGACTGGGCGACGCTTATTGGACAAAAACCTGCTGCACAGGGAACAAAATCTCATCGAGTGGGTCCGCCCTTACTTAGCCAGCAAACGTGAAGTGCTCCGAGTCATGGATGCCCGTATAGAAGGCCAGTATTCACCTGCCGGGGCGTTGAAAGTGTCAACTGTTTCCTGCACAGTAAAGTTAATATGCTTAACATAGTAAATTTTGCCTCTGGGAACTAGACTTTTTGCCGTTTCCAACGAATTGCAAGCCCTTTTGCCAAGCCTTTTTGACTGCCTGCACAAGCTTGATAAATAAAATAAAATTTATTCCAGTTAGAATACTTAATTGAAGGTGTGAGGATATAATTTAACATTCTTTATGGTAAACTACCTCAACTGTACTCTATCCAACAATTTATGCATGAAGAAATAACTTCATAGAAATTTGTTGTAGTGAAAGTTAATAAGCTAATTTCAAGGAGCTCAGTCAAAACATTAATCGTTACCAAAAACACATTACTACCCCATTTATTTATTTTTTACCATGAAAAAAATATATTAACTTCTTTTAATTAATCATACCTGAGAAATTATCTGATTCTCCGTCTGCTTTGGCTCCAAAATCATTGACGTTCAACACTAGTTGATCACCATTATTTTTCAACAAACAAATTAGAATTCTCACTAATTTGTTTGATGAATTGAATAAATCCGTATATATTCTCTCACCAATTTTCTCATATGTATCATGAGAGATAGTCTCTCTATTTAATCACCTAAAATTCACGGTCCACCTATTAATAATATCCTTCAAATAATTATACGAATAATTATTAGTATTAGTATTAGTATTTTGATTTTATTGGTATTTTTTTACGAAGATAGTTTCCCCAATCTTTGTCAATTTATTAGTATTAGTATTTTAAATTTTATGATAATTATATTTTTGAACAGATATATTCCAAATGTTCATAATTAAATTTATGAACAGATATATAATTGAAGTATAAATGAGAGAATATATTTACATAAATAATTATTATATCAAATATATAATTGGTAAGAATAAAATTCTCACATATTTGTTTCATAATTATGTTGGAAATCGAGGGTACCGTCGCGCAGCGGAAAACAAAAATTTTTAAATAATTAAATTAATTGAATCGAATTCAATTGACGACGGTCCAATTTTAAAATCAATTAATTGAAACAATATTTTTAATTTGATTTTCGTAAAATCGAACGAGCATGGTGCGTTTCTATTAAACACATATATATATATATATTACATCACATTCTGATAACATGCAATATATTAAACAATATATATAATAATTATATATATATATATATTAATATATTAAACATATATATAACAATTATATATATAATAATATATTAATCATATATTTAATTATATATATTATACATATATCATGAACATATATATATATAATATATATATATAATTAGCATGCACATAACAAATATATATAACATGCATTAACAGTATATATATATAAATAATTATACATCATGCATGCATTTGTCCTTATATATTTATATACTTCATGCAGCATACATAAGTAATTCATATAATACATTTAGCATGCATAATTATACACATTTCATACACTGCACTTAGCACACACACATACTGCACGTTTCATACATATACACTACATATATATATATACAGTCTGCACAGCATATTTATAACCAACCTCTACACATATTTCATATATATATAACATATATTGCAGATAAGCCTATTACCTCTCGGTACGGCGGCTTCGCGACGACTGGAGTCCGGCCGGGTTCGGAACGGCAGCAGGACGGCAGCGGCCTTTTTCGCAGCGGCGGGGAGCGGCCCTTCGCTAAACCATAGAAATCATCTACTCGATGAGTGGGAAACCACTTAGAGATTTCTAGGTGAGGGAGTTCAGTGAACTCATCATATGAGCACCTACTTATGTATGTCGATGTCCAGACACCGTGACCGATGAGACGCGATCCACATACACTAAGTACTAGTCTTAACGGGAAAGGCCTGTATCCTCATT
>BMAC01001354.1:33877-77412 GCA_014905375.1 Phtheirospermum japonicum
TTCGACCGGGCTATTGTGCGAGCTCAGCAGCGGCGACGGGGTGGCGTCCGGCGAGGCGCACCAGCTGCGGCAGATTGCTGGGCTGCGACGAATTATCCCGAAAACCGGGTTTCCGGGTTGGCTGCAGTTTGGTTGACGATGAGCGCTCCGACGCGGTGAATTCGTGGCGGAGCAGACTGATCTTCTCGGCTGTCGCAGCGACCTCGCGCCGTGGCAAACTCCGGCGAACAGCAGCGGTTGGCGGCGACTACCAGGCAATCGAACGACAGACGTTCGGCAATGACCGGCGAATCGGCGGCTGCGAAACGGAGGTGACGGTGGCGACGTGGTCGATCGTTTGACTCCAATAATCGGTATCACACACCGAACTTTCCCGACGCCCTCGCGGCGACGCACTAGAATCGTCGTGGGATTGAAAAACGACGGAGAAAGTTTGGACGATTAGGGTTTTTTTTTTTTTTTTTTCTGCAGCCGTCTTCTTCCTCTTTTTTTTGTTGAAGAGAGAAGTGTTTTAAAAGGGTTGGAGTCAAGAGTTTTAAACCCGTGGCCTGCTACTTTCTTTTTAAACAAGTTTTGTTTTAATAGGGCGGATGGGCTTTTATTCCTTTATGGCGTAACCCTATGACTAGGAACAAGTTCGATGAGTTACATTACGTGCTGGATTATCTCACGGTTCTGCTAGACCAATCCACCGTAATAGAGTAACTTCATCAGGACCATACCTATGCAACTAGCAAGGGATAAAAGATATGGAATGCCAATAAGTATGAAAGATATTATTACGAATAAAAACGATTGTATTTAAAAGAAAAGAGGTCAGACCACAGCCACAAGTTGGCTTGTTGGTCACCCTATTCTAACAAATTATTCCTCATATTAATAATTTATATACTTAAACTAAAATATTCATACCAAATATATACTAATTCATAAAATCAAAAAATTATAATCCTTTTAGGGTTAAACTGCATATATATTCTTAGAACGACATAGTATTCGGTCTTAATTATATTTTCGGAATTTACAAGAGTTTTGGAATTTACAAGAATTTACAATAATCTTCATAATTTCGAAACTTACAAGAATTTCGGTTTTAATTATATTTTTCATCTCTCGAATAAATATGATAACCTTATAAAATATATATTTGATATCCCTCAAGGGGTCCTTAATATTTTCTCAATTTTATTTTTCTTCGGGTTTGAACGTCACATTAAGGGTAATTTGCTATATTTAACAACTAATCCCGTTGATTGCATGTGTGAATGCACTCGAACATTATTTATTATGAAAATGATGCAATGTAAATAGAAATATACCAGAACTTGAACGATTTTTATATTGGAACGAGACGCCACACAAGTTTAAAATAAAATTATACTTTAAAATTTTTCATTTTACTTTTATAGCTATCACAAATCATTCAAAAGTGTCATTATGAAACTAGCTTATAATGCACAAGTTATCTTTATTTCACAATATTGATAGTTAAAAGCATAATGGGGTGGATATTATTTATTGAGACGAAAATGATATCATTATAAATAAAACAACTAATATAGCATAAAAAAAATCCAAATTTAAAGTGAACAATATTTTTTTTTCCTTTTTGATATAATAAGTCACATTCTTAATTTTTTTATATATAATAATTTTAATTTTTTAAATATTTTTTATATTTGCCCGCGAAAATCGCGGGTTTCACACAAGTATTTATTATAGTGTCAATCCGCATATGTGACAGAAGATGAATGGATAAGAGTATGAATTAATTTAAATATAGAGGGTGGGTTTAGTGGAATAATGAATATTGGCATTTTATATTTCGCCACTCATGGGTAGGGGATCAATTCCTTCCAAACAAGTCGTGATTGAGTTGATATATATGAGGCTAGAGTATCAGAAGAGTTTCCATGGAAAAGAAAATATGGGCTTTTTTGTAAAGCTCAGCCCTTATTACCCCTATATATTAATACAAAATCTTCCAAACCTATGTGTCTGCTTCGTATGTTTCGTTTGACAAATAAGAAGGTTGTGGTGCTTCGTTTGCTTGTGTGTCATCCAAGCCTAATATTTACCTAATTTAATACTTTTCTTTTTATTGTATCTTACCTAATTTAATTTTTTTTATTATATTTTTCCTTATTCAATACTTTCCTTTGATTCTCCTAATATAAAAATAGATATAAGTCATATATAATTACTAGATAATATCTAAAATAGTTATTTTGATTAAAAGAAAAACTATATATGAAATAATTTTAATTAAAAAATTTTTTTATTATGAAAATAATTAAATAAGTTTTATTGATTATATAATTTAAATAATTTTATTTTTAGAGTTTCAAATATTCTATATAGGTAAAATATGAGTTATTTACAATAATATAAGTATGTAGCTAAATATTAGTAATGTATTCTATCTAAACATAAAAATATTTAATTATATACTAAAATTAATAAACATTGATTATACACCAGTACAACGCACAAGTTGAGAGTATGACACCTTTTGAATATCTCAAAGTATATAACTAATAATTATTAACGAATTTATTCTAAAAATTAATATATAAAATAATTTAATAATAATAATAATAATAACAATAATTAATAAAATAGATATTGGATACGGGTTTAGAATGTGACGACTTATTAACTTTTGTAAAGTATGTACCTAAGATTTAATAAATTTAATTTAAACATCAAATACAAAATTATTTAATATTTATAATAATTAATAAATAGAATAGACATGTACAAGGCATGAGTTGGGAATATATTATTTTAATTTTTTATTTTATATTTAAAATTCAGTAATTATCACAAATATTTTTTATATTTATCTTTTGATAAGTCCCGTGTAATACAAGAGTGTTAAATAAATATATACTAATGCAAAATCCTCCTAATATATGTGTTTACTTTGCATGTTTCGCTTGGATAATAAAAAAATTCGGTGCTTCGGTTGCTTATGTGTCATCTGAGTCTAATATATACCTAATTTAATATTTTCCTTTTATTGTATCTTCCTTAATTTAATATTTGATTTTATTATATTTAGCCTAACTTAATAGTTTTCTTTTATTATATTTTATCTAATTCAATAATTTTATTTTATACTCCTAATATAAAAATATAAATAAGTCATATATAATTAGTAGAAAAAATTTAAATTAATTATTTTAATTAAAAGACAAATTACATATGAAATAATCTCAATTAAAAAAAAAAGTTATATATGAAAATAATTATATAAATTGTATTTATAATAAAAGTTGAAATAGTTTAATTTTGAAATTTTGAATATTCCGTATAGGTAAATAATTATATATTTTTATTGGAGTATGTAACTAAATATTAGTAATGAACTCAATCTAAATATAAATAGATAATATTATATAATAATAATTAATTAATATTTATTAGACAATGGGACAATGAGAAAATGCTTGAGAGTATGACATCTTTTGAAAATTTCAAAGTATGTAACTATAAATACTAACAAAATTAATCTAAACATAAAAATATAAAATGAGTTAAAAATAATTAATTAGTACAGATTAGAGACGGGTTGAAAATACTACTTATTTTAATTAAAAGACAAATACTTATAAGATAATATTAATTAAAAAAACTTAATTATTTATCAATAGTCTAAATAAGTTGTATTTATAATAAAAGTCAAAATATTTGTATTCTTAGGATATCAAATATATAATATAAATAAATTACGAGTTATTTAAAATAACGTAAGTATGTAACTATTTTATTAAAAACAACAATCTAAACATAAGAAATATAAATTTTAATAATAATAATTAATAATATTGATTAAACGCCGGTATAATACAACACATGTTGAAAATATGACATCTTCTAAATTTTTATAAGTATGTAATTAAAGTTATTATAAAATTAAATTTAAACATTAAAATATAAATATATTTAATAATAATAAGTAAGTAATAGAAATTAGACACGGGTCAAGCGTGTGACAAGTTTTGAATTTATTTTAAGTATGTAAATAAAAAAATTATTAACGAATTTAATTTAAACATTAAAATAAAAAATTATTTAACAATAAAAAATAACAGTTAATAAATAGTAAAAAGGCATCGGTACAAGACACGAGTTGAAGATATGATATCTTTTGAACTTTTAATTTTTAAATTTAAAAACTCTTTAATGATCAAAAATATTTTTTATTATTATGTTTTGATAAATCCCGTATAATACACGGGTGTTAAACTAGTTTAATAGCAATCAATTACCCTCCATTTATGAGTTAATTTTGTCGAACTGATTCCTATAAATGTTAAATTAATATAGGTTGTTTTTCTCAACACTAAAGGAAGAATTAGAAGCACATGTTTTATTATATAATTGTATCATTATTGATGATGTTTCCTAGTTAAATCTATATTGATGTTTGTTTTTGGGTTGACTCGTTTTGTTGACCACTTGCCTCTTGCTTGTTTTCGATGTAAAATTTCAAAAGAAAATTTGTGGTGTTGAGAATTTTATTTTTGACATTTTTCAATTTCTTGGGTTCAAAATATATCAGGATTCTAAATTCTTTTCTTAAATTGTGTTTAGAAATTTATTTAGTTTCCTAAATTATATTTAAAACTTTTTTTAAGTATAGGATTCTTATCTATTTAATACAAGGATTTGAAGACGCAAAATACACGTTTTGAAAGACAGAAAACAAGAGACGCAGCAAGGACGAAGCAAGAAGAACAAGCAAGTGAGACTTGAGACAACAAAACAAGTACATTTTCGAAGTTGCGTAACCAATTGAGAAGATCATTACAAGCATTGCCACAAGTATTTTAGTATACAGTGTTGATACTTGTGTTTTCATATATTACTTTATTATTTTGTAATTGATCTTGAACGAATCTAAGTAATATAGTTTTCGAATTTGGATACGCAAATTCATAAACACGTTTGCTTATGGACGAAATGTAAATTGTTGTGTTAAAATATCTTTTTTATTCCGCTGCTTTTATTTCCATAAATTGTAACATCAGTTCTTATTTTGTTATTTACAACTCTTAAATTGTTTGATGTTAGTTCAAGCGTTATAACACTGAATTTAACATTGTTTTACTGATATTTATTTCAACAATCACAAATTCTACGAATTTACACGTCGATTTATGTGAGTGTTTTCTTGATTGATTTTTTTTTTCATATTGATTTGTAATAGGTATTCAATCACTTGCATTCTTGATTGATTATTGGCACGTGGGTGGAGCATGATCCAATGTATATTATTCAGAGTGTTGGAATTTGCATCGCCAAGGCTGTGTTGATAGTGGGTTGAAAAGCCACTGGTCTAACTTTATGAAATGTAATTTCATGCACAATGTATTTCATTAGTTCTAGTACTAGCAAGTATTTATTTTTTAATAATAAAATATATTATAACTTTTTCTGCTACATTAGTTAGAGCAATAATCATATGCGAAAGTACAATTCTACTATACATAAGACAACACACAATATGTGAAAACAAAGAATTTAGAAGTTCAAAATGATTGTGGATGAGTTACAATAAAATTAAGCAGAGAATAAAATGGATTAGTTTTTTTTAAATAGGTGTTCATTTTCTTATAAAATGCATCGGTTCTTATAATGAAAAATTCTACTTCGTTTTATAAAAAATATTCCGAAACAACCATATAAAATATGTTTAACACAATCATGCACCAAGAAAAAAAATGTATTTAAAACATCATTCACCAACAACAATGAATGATTAAGTATCTCACACCTAGTAATATAATTAGTTATACAATGAAAAGAATTTATTTTATATTGTAAAATTTTAGCTTTATTTTGTAAAAAGTATTACTTCAGAAACAATCGAAATGAGTAATAAATATATTTACAACCACAAAAGTAAAAGAAAAGTATCATACTGTCTTGTAAAAAGTGTCGCTTTTTAAACAACAAAACATCACCAACAAATACTAATGAAGCAAGTATATAACAACAACAAATATGACTCTAGCCAAAATCTCTGGAACAACCACACATCAACAATAATATATATATATATATATATATAGTACTTACAATGAACATTATCATTAGTTATATAATAACGAAATGTATTGTTAATTTGTCTTATAAATAGTATATATTATTTGTGAAACAACCAAACACCAACTGAAAATTAAATGTGTATGAAACAATCATACACCAACAACAGAAAATGACAAAGTATTAGTTTTATATTATAAAGTATCAATGTTTCTTGTGCAGTGTATTACTTCTGAAATAACCAAACACCAGCAATAGCTGTGTATAAAACAATTTCATAGCAATAAAAAAAATATCAAGTATCGGCCAAAAGAACTAAACTAAATATTATAATTGTTTTGATGAATAATATCATGCATATCAATTTCACTAGTTTCAAGGGGGAAAACACTGTAAAGTTAGGCGTAACATACGGATCATTTAAACACCAATAACATTCCGGTCTCAACTAAAAACACGCACTACACGCAAATTCACGTAATATACAGATTATATCACGTAATATACAAATTAAATCATGAAACTTAATTTAAGAAATATTAACCCAGTTTCATGAAACAATAACAAAATCAAAATTGTGTTTTAACCTTAACATAAGTTTCATCGATCCGACATCTGAAATCAAAACAAACGCAAGTTTAGAACTTCAACTTAGCACCGAAATGCTCCAAAATTAACCCCAATTACCCTAATTAATTTTCTCTCTCGTATATATACACACATAATATCCACTCGAACTAGCTTAATTAGCATTACATGTGACGTAATTCTACATGTGCGTTAGTAATTACGCTACGAGGCGGTGGATTAAAAGTATCAAATAATTAACGTATGAGTAAAACTAGTAAAACTCGTTAGGTCATCTAACATGAGTGTGTGCGGCTCTATGAGCATGCACAGTGATGCGGGGAAGTTAGAGTGGGGAAGTTAGAGTGTGTGGTGTGAACAATGAAAACTTTTTTATTGTGTAATATCAGCATTATCTAGTGGTAAGTTGCATAAATTATTATTTTATTTTAATAAAAAAATGATAACTAAAATGTTAAAAACATCATAAATAATGAGAAGCTATACATCCTTTAAAATTATTAAAACATTACAACTACTTCAATAGTTAACAACATTATAAATATTTAAATAATAAAAAACACTACAAATATTTGAGTTGGATTGTGGAAGAAAACTGAAAAAATTGTATATAAAATGAAGGAAAAGTAATTTTAATTTATAGAGGTTTGATTTAAAAAACTATCAAGTGCTTTTTTTTTTCTTTTACATTTTTTTCATTCAAAATCATTTTTAATCTTTTTTTGCCTTTTTTGAATTTAATAATTATTTGATATTCTTTCTCTAGTTATAAAATAATAAAATTTTATATATTAATTATAAAATTATTTTGCAAGTTATTTGGTATTTTTTTTGGATTTTAATATCTAAATTAATTGTTAACTGAAGAAAATGCGTGGGTCATTAATATCCAAATTTGTGGGTAGTCATTTTTCTGATTTTTTCTAAGAGAAAATTACACATGAGATTAAGCGGGTGTTTGGTTAGTTTTATTTAAAAAAGCTTAGAAACTCATACATCTTATAAGATGTTTTTAAAATCTATAAGATGTTGAAATTTTTGGATAAAATAAGATGAAATAACTTATAAGATGTTAGTAATGACATTGTTTAATTAAATGGTCAAAGCTAATGAAAGAAATTAAAAATAAGCTCATCTTTCTAAAATAAGTTGGGGTCCTCTATTTTTTTTTAAAGTAACTTATAAGTTCCTAACATCTTATGTGAGCTTATAAGTTAACAAAAAACATTTATAGAGAGCTTATAAGCTCCTAGACATCTTATAAGTTGTTTTATGGAGATAATAAGATAGTCAAATAGGCTCTTATTTGGACAGTTAAATAAATCTCTAATGGTTCTTTAATCTAAACTGTAAAAAAAAAAAGCCATTATTAGCAAACATTTAATACAATTGAGATGTTCATCTATACTATAAAAAATTTACATTTATTACATTAAGAGTGAGATGATTAAGATGTATATAAGTTTATGAGAATGAATATCAATATTTATCACAATGATATACGATTGTATCACAATAAAAATAAATATTTATCCAAATAGGATTATTTTTATAACCACTAGTATAAATATTTTATACATGATATGTATTTATAAACACATTTATCATAATAATTTATCACAAAGAATGTATTTTTTTAAACCAAAGTGTATGATATAAACATGCACAACCCTAATAATTTGCCTTCAAAAACTTTTTAAAAAGAAGAAAAAAGAAAAAAGGTTCCGCGCAGTCCCACCTACCACTTCTACGCGCGTTGGGGCGCGTCCACGCACCCCACTTCACCGCGAGCCGCTGCGCTGTGTTTGCACTAAAAGTCAAAACTAAACACAATGTGGCATAGGCCCCACGGAGACAAAATAAACGCTCCCTTTAGGCTTTAGGCGCGGCATCGAAATTTTAAAGTTGCGTTGCTTGACCATATTACCCCTTTAATTTTCATTAATTCTCTCTCTAACCCATTCATACGCCTCCTTTCGCTTTTCACACTTCCAAGTTCCAACGGCCGCCTTCACTTTGTCCACTCTACGTTTCAGTAATCTCTCTCTCTCTCGCTCAATCAAAGATTAATTGCTCTGATACTTGTACGATTGTATGTACGTTTTTGTTTACTGTATTAATGAGGTAGCGGATTGTATTTGAATCGTCATAAATATTTGCTGTTTTCATTTCCGTTTCTCCTGTTGGGTGTTTTGAATTCTCTGGACTCGAATCTGGTATGTAATCCCCGTTTTTTATGAGTCATTTATGGTTCTTTTTTTTGCTTTTTTGAATCTTTTCAAATTTGAGACTGGAAACAAGAAAATAGTCTCTCTCTCTCACTGTCACTTGATTGCTTGAAGTTACGGCACAACGCGATAGGGATTAAAGCAATTGTAAAGTACTCGTACTAATTTCGTATTGCGATTTTGATTTTTTTTCCTTTTAATTAATGGAAATCAATTTGGGAAAATTAACTTTTTGTTGCAGAGCTCGATCGATTCAAGTAACAAAAAATGTTTTTAATATTTTTTTCTTTTTCCAGCGTTTTTTTTTTGGTTTTTGTATGCCTGGGTTAGGAATCCAAGAAAACAATATTGGGGCTTGTTTGTAAATTTTAAATGAGAATTCGATTTACAGTTCTATTAGTAAGTTTTCTTGCCTTGTTCATTCGGAAACATGATATTTTGTTTTTATGATTATTATTTGAGTGGGATTAAGTTTTTTAACAAGAAAGGCGAGCCAGGGATTTGAGGGTAAATTGGTCTTTTAAAACTAAAGAATTAGCTTTGCTAAAGATAGCTTCCGGCACTATCATGGGGTCAGAAACACATTGATTAGTTCTTTTTATTATAGTATTTGTATTGCATTGGAGTTTCATGATTCCTGCTTATGGTCTAGGTGGTGCCTGAAATCATTATTGAATTTGCTGAAACCTACAACATTTGACAATTATAAAATACTATTATAAAGTACATCTTGTACTGTATAGTTATTAGAATACCGTTTTTTTGTTGCAGGGTATCAGGTGTTGTGAATCCCAAAGGCATCTCCTTCTTTTTTTTTTCTTTTTTTTTTAAATTTAAATTCCAGCTGTGGGGTTAATAGAAATTGCAGCTTTTAAACAATTGCTCTTTTATACATCAGAAAGGTGAAAATTATGCTCTCAAGAAAGCTATTGCATTTGTTTGGCGTGCTTGTTCTATCAGAATAGGAAGTCTATGTTGCAGTTTTCTCTTAAGAAAGCACTAACATTTTCCTAAGTGTATATTTGTCTGCACAAAGGGTGATAATAATCTGTTTTGAGTTTTTACTGTATCTGCTTCAATTATCTATTAGTGTACAAAATAAATAATGGACACAAAATGAGGGAAAGCATGCTGTAATTGCATAGTACGGAATATTATGCATTAACTTGTTTGTTTTCATTTTGTTCTCTACTGTTGCAAGCTTACAAATGCTACTACCTCTTTTCTTATGTGTTCCTTTTCTTTTTGGGTTAAGTTTTGTACAGGGTGGCTTTCAAACTCCATGAAAAATAGCAACACGTAGAGCTGAAGTCATAGAGATGAAGAAGCTATTCTTTTTCAGATCCAATACATCTAACACCACTAACAACGATCAAATCTCCCCACCATCGACAGATAAGCAAGTTTCCTGGGAAAAAACTACGGATAAATCTGACAAGTCCGCGAAAAACAAGCATGGCCCTGAAGATCAAGTTTTTGGTACCACTCCTTGCCTAAGAAGAAGCCTCTCATTTTCATCTGGGAGTCTTTTTGACAGTGGGAAAGGGCAAAATGGTAACCAAACTGGTTCTCCAGGCAGTGCTAGTTATTATTCAAATAAGAAATCAGGACACCATCGCTCCTCCAGGTACTTAGTCTAATTCTCTTTTGTCTTTGGTAATAACATTTTGTGATAACCCCTCCATTTCGTTCTATTTGTCGTCGTAGTGTTTTTTTTAATATTGATACAAAACTACCATATTGCCCTTTAACAGAAAGTGGAAGCATTTAATTAATTACAACTCCAAAATCAAGATAGGGGCGAAATTGTAAAAAGTATTTAATAGAACGAAAGGGAGGGATAATTTTTTAATCTTATCCATGTTGTGGTTCTTATAGACATTTGTTTGCTATTATTTGTGTTGTTCAGTTCTCGTCCTCAGACTCCTGAGAGGCAAACCAGGTCAAATATGGTTCGGAATTCACACAGGCCGGAGAAATTTGATTGTAATGTTTCGAGGGCCCACTCCGATTTGTCCGAGATCTCTTCTTATTGCTCTAGCAACGTCTCGAATATTTTGGATCGATACATTGATGGAGAACAACAGATGTTTGAAAATGGAAACGCAGTGGTAAAACGGCCACCGAGGCTTCAGTTTACTGCGCCAGCTGTCTCACGCGATGGTCGGAAGCAGAAACCAAAATCTCAGTCCTTCAGAGAAACAAAATCATCGTCAAAAGAAGGGGCTGATAGCGGATATTGCAATGAATCTCCACGAAAGCTTGCCAAAGACGTTGTTGAGAGACTTTCCCAGTCTCAATATTTGCCCAAGATGAGGTCACAAGAGTTTGACCATCACGATAGTCCGATTACCATCGAAGATATCTACGGACGAACCTTCAATAGGTGCTCCGATGTATACGCTGACGAAGCATCTCCGAAAAAGTGTTCGACAGACTGGCAAACTGAGACTAGTCACGAAGAAATTTCGGAAAAAGATTCTTTTGCCGGTGATACTGATATAGAACTATATAAAAAATTCAAGGAAGCTGAGGACCGGGCTACGATTCTCTCGGAAGAGTTCAAAAAAGGAAACTTTCCTTTTCAGTATAAAGAGCTTAGTGTGCCAGCACTGCTTCAAACAATTAGAACCTTAACAGAGGAGAGGGTAAATATGGCCCTAGAGGTTTCGTCTGTTCTTGAGGATATGATTGCTGAAAAGGCCTTTTTCAGGGAAAAGCTTAAACTAGGAAAAGTAGAACTAGATTCACGGACCCGGAAGTTGGAGAGGGAAAAAAATGAGCTGCAGGTATCGCTCGAAAAGGAATTGGACAGGAGATCGACCGAATGGTCCCACAAGCTCGAGAAATTAAAGACAGAAGAAAGTAGGCTTCGGGAGAGGGTGCGTGAGCTAGCAGAACAGAATGTTTACCTCCAAAGAGAAGTTTCGTCTTCTAGTGAAAGGGAAATGGACGTTAGAACGAAAATTACTCTCTCGGAGAAACAGCTTGCAGATTTATCTATCCAAGCTAAGGACGCTATGGAAGAAAATCGTTATTTGCAGAAAACTCTGTCTGAAATTCAAGAAAAAGCCCAAGCAGCAGAGGAAGAGAGAGATTGCATACGAAGGAGCCACGAGGAGAAGGTTACCGAGTGCAAGGATATGCATCGATCCATCAGTAGGCTCCAAAGGACGTGCAGTGATCAAGAGAAGACGATCGATGGGCTGCGAGGGCTTTGCGAGGCGTTTGGGAAGAAAATATCTCAGGAGCAATTTGATTTTGGAACCACAAAACTGCAAGCTGAGCATATGAGGCTGACAGGGGTGGAGCACGCGTTGAGGAAGGAGGTGGAATCGTGCAGAGGTGAAGTTGACTCGCTTCGACGTGAGAATATTGATCTGCTTAATCGGCTGAGGAACGATGGGAAAGAAGGGGCGTTTTCGACTTTTAAGTTGGATCGGGAACTGGAGAATCGTGTTGGGTGCTTGGAAAGTCGGATTGTTCCGTTGCTTGTGGAGAGCAGCCAGCTTGGGAGGAAATTGATTGAATTTGTCAAAGGTAACGGTGGGTTCATAGTGAAAAATGCGCAAGGTTGTTTAGATGGTCAGGTTATTGTTGAGTGTGAAGTGAAGCTACAAGGTCTGGAGAGGGCAGCTGAAAATGTAACGAACAGTGTGTGGACCGTGTCTAGTGTACTTCAAGAGAAAACAATTCCTAGCTTTGGTGATGAATCACAAAAACGGAATGAGCAAAAATCGGAGGTGGTTAATTTTGTTTTTTAACTTTTTATTTATACTTTTTTAAAATTATTTTTTGAATGAGATTCTAGTAACACTGTATACTGTTCTAATAATGTTGTTTGGAATGTCATTTGGTTTACTTGCCAGGATATTAATAGATCAGCGTTGAAAGCAGAGACCTTGTTGACCAGTTTGTTGCGTGAGAAGCTTTATTCAAAGGAGCTCGACTTGGAGCAAATGCAAGCAGAGCTTGCTGCAGCTGTAAGAGGAAACGACGTTCTTAAATGTGAATTGCAAAATGCAGTGGATAATTGCTCTTGCATAAACCACAAGATGAAAGAACTTGAACTTCAGGTAAGTCTGAACAAATTTGATTTATTATTACCATTTTTTACATTTACTACACACACTGATGCTATTTTATAATAAATCTTTACACCATTTATTGATCGTTTTTTGATTCGTGTGAATTTTTGAGTGTATATTTTCCACCTCATGTTTGCTTCAAAATGTGCTTACTCTTTCAGTAATCACTTGCCTTTTCATTTATTTTTATTTATTATGCTCGTAGCAGTTGAAACAGCAGTGTATGAATGGATCTAATGCATGTGCATGGCGCGTGTGTTTGTGTTTTAACTGTAACAATACAATGTGAATTCATATTTAGTCCTTGCATGACACAGATGATGAAAAAGGATGAGACAGTTAATCAACTACAAGGTGATTTGCAAGAATGCAAGAAAGAGTTGGCTGTGGTGAGGGGAATATTGCCAAAGGTATCCGAAGAGAGAGATATGATGTGGGAGGAGGTTAAGCAGTATTCGGAGAAGAATATGTTGTTGAGTTCTGAGATCAGTGTGCTGAGGAAGAAAATAGATGCGCTTGATGAAGATATACTAGTGAAGGAAGGCCAAATCACCATTTTGAAAGACAGTCTTGGCAAGCCTTTTGACCTTCTTGCTAGTCCAGACTCTACCGACAATTTCTACTGGAGGGATAAGCGTTAGTTGTTGATGATGCACATTTTTATTTTTATTTTATAAATATTATAGGATTTTAATCGATTGTCTTTGTGGATTTGTTTGGCGTTGCGACTGTTGGAGCTCACTCATCTTACAGCAATTGTGAAGTAAAAAGGAAGTTTGTTTTTTATCATAACCTTACACTGGACATAGTTACCAAGTTCTTGTGTTGAATCCTTTTTCTTTTTGCTCAAATTTGAGGGGAGGATTTGGAGGGAGATTTCGGTTGACTCCAATAAGATGAAATCTGAAATCCCCATCCCAAGGAGGTGTTTGGACTAGCATTGGAAACACTAAATTCAGTATTCAAAACCCAAAAATAATAATACAACCATCTTACTATGAAAAAAATAAATAAAATAATAATAATGGCGGCTACCTCTGACGCTGCTGCTTGGCCGGAACATCTTTTGGTCGTGGGAATATTTTTTTCCCGGTCATCAAATATATTCTGCGATTTTTGTTTTTATTTTTTGCCCAAAAAAAGCTTAACAAGACTTAGAGGTGTTCACCGGTTCGGGCGTACCAGACAAATCGCTGGTTTGAATCGGCGGTCAACGGTTGCGAAAATCGTTGACCACGGTTTAAACCGCAACCGCCGTTAAGGCGGGCCGGTTCCGATTTCCCCATACCCCAAACCGTAAATTGGTGGTTCAAACCGCCGGTTCGACTCGAAACCGGCCGGTTTGGTCCAAAACCGGCGGTTTACCCGCCTTTTTTATTTTAATTATTTTTTCACTCCTATAAATACCCCCCATTCCTAACTCATTTCTCTCACACCAATCTCTCATCTTCTATAATCTCTCTATTCTACATTATCTCCCTCTTTGCAAATTTTGTGATTTCCAAGATTCTTTAATTATTATCAAACCTTCCTAATTCTAAACTAAACTTATTTAAATTTAGTGTTATAATTCCAAATATATTTCGTACTTTCTAGTTATAATCCTACTAATTTAGCCCACTATTACTCTTTCTTATTTTTTTGTATTAATATTAACTTCTAAAAAAAATGTCAAGCCGTGGAGGTTCTTCTCGTTCCCGTCGTTCCGATAAGGGGAAGAGTATAGCACTCGATGACGACGCCACTGTCCATCCCATCGGCTTATCACAAGGCAACACTCCTTCGGTCGGTGACTACAATCCCAATCGCATCGAAATTGACGAAGATTGGAGTGATACCGACATTGATCGAACTTATCGAGACGCCGCCGCCTTTGCCGGTGAAGATGTGCCGCCCATTGAAGAGGAGGATGAATTGCCTCCTCCAAGAAATCCAAAAACTCGTTCTCGGGCAACAACGGAGTTAAAATCTGACATTTTCAAAAAATCGAAATCCCGCCATCCGCAAACGAGCCACCTCCGGAAGATTTTCCTTTTCTCCAGAATCGGATGGACCTACTAAGGGCAAAAAACGAAAAAGGAGGTACCGTGTCACTTGCAACTATTGTACATCATCTTACCAATTTTTAGAAGGAGGAGGATATGGGAATATGCACAACCATCTCAACAACAAACACCCCGACAAAGTCGGCATCGATAGGACTCAAACGCAACTACAAGGAGGATAAGTAAGTACGAACTCCTCTTCTTTATTTACATATTCTAACGCTACTTATAGAAAGGAATTAGCAAAATTTGTTTCTTCTAGATCTCTTCCTTTTAACTTTGCCGGTGATGATTTATATGCAAAACTCACCCAACTTTCTTTTAATCCCTCGAGTACGAGCATCTCACGCTCTACCCTTACTCGTGATATTAAAAAAGTTGTTGGTGAATATAAGTTAAACTTATATAATGAATTTGCTAGTTTACCAAACAAAGTTTCAATTTGCTCGAATGTTTGGAGTGATTATTGGGAACGAAACTCTTACATGGGTGTTACATGTCATTGGGTTGATAATTCGTGGAGTTTACAAAAACGTTTGCTTGCATATAGAGATTTTAAAACTCCTCACAATGCACATAATATTTGTCAATTAATTCATTTGATTTGTCAAGAATATGGTTTAGTTGAAAAAATATTTTCTATTTCATCTGACAATGCAACTTCTAATACGGCGAGTGTTAATGAGCTTATTAGTATTTGTAAATCATCTATTGGTGGCTTGTTTTTTCATATTAGATGCATATGCCATATTTTGRATTTGTGTGCTCAAGATGGTTTGAATGTTTTGAAAAATGAACTTTCTCCAATTAAAGTAGCGGTCACGTGTATTCATAAAAATAAATCTTTGCAACGAAAATGGGCAAGATTTTGTAGGGAAAACGGGTTTGAACCTAAAATTTTTTCAACCGATGTGCCTACTCGTTGGAACTCTACATATAAATTATTGAAAGATACATATTCGTATAGAGAGGTTTTGTGTTCGTTTTTTGCCCAACAAGAAATCGGAATTATGTTATATACAAACCAATGGTCTACGTGTAATTATTTGAAAAAAGTTTTAAAGGTGTTAATGATGCTACTAATTTATTTTCCGATGTTTATTATCCTACTTCTCACCTTATTGTTGAAAATTGTGTTAAAATTGCATTCGTCTTTATGGAGTGCATGAAAAATGAACGATTGAAAGAATGTGTTATTTCTATGAAACGAAAATTGTTGAAGTATTTTCATTACATTCCAAGTATATTTTTAGTTGCTACATTATTAGATCCTAATAATAGAGAAAGTGGTTTAGAATTTTATCTTAATAGTTATTATGATACTTTATTGCCGTTTGAAAACTATGAATATCCTTCCGTTGAAACTATTATTCAAAATGTGAAAAAGTCTTTATATGATATGTTTAAAGAATATAGTATAAATTTTGATGGTCCTCTTCTTATGAGTTCCGGGCGACAAACTTCTACTAGAAGTGGTAATCCTAGTAGAAGTGGTGACGGCGACGATGAAATCGAGGGATTTTAAGATTTTTTGAAACAAAAAAAGTCACGAATGGGGCGTTCGGGTTATTCATTCAGTTCTAACCCTTATCGAGAACTCGAAACTTATCTAACAATGGCTTTTGAGTATGGAACGTTGGGAGAAAATAAAGCCCATTGCGAGTTTGATATTTTGAATTGGTGGGCATCGAGGAAATCACTTTATCCAGTTGTTAACATCATTGTGAGGGAGATATTGGTCGTTCCCGTATCAACCGTTTCAGCCGAACAAGCATTTAGTGAGGGGGGGTACATGCTGGACGAGCGGAGATCCAAACTTACACCTCACAATCTCGAGTGTCAAATGTTATTTCATGATTGGGTCAACGCCGATCGACGGAAATACAAAAACGTTCTTAGTGAAGATGAAGAGAGCGAGACGTATTATGATACTACAGGATCTAGCAACGAGTCGGTAAATGGATGAGTATGGTACCCCCCGCACCACCGCTTCCGATTCCAAGGTAAGTGAGAACTACGTGGACTTTGATTCCCAATATAAGGGATACGTAGGCAACTATCTTCAATTATTTGAAATTAAAATTTCAAATTTTAACTTTAAATATTTGAAAATAGTTCAAGTCCAATTTCTTTTTAATTTTCTTTTTTGAATTTATTAAAACTCTTCTAATATACTTTTTTTTAGTTTAACTTCAAAATTTTTTTATTTGACTAGTCGATCGACTGATTGACCAGTCGATCGACTAGATTGGTCAGTCGATCGACTGGTCAATCAGTCGATCGACTAGATCTCTCCAAATCGACTGGAGAAACAGAATGTTTAGCGATTTTGGGCGATTCAGTCGATCGACTGAGTTAAAATTAAAAAAAAAAACCGGGAAAATCGGCCAAACCGTGAACCGGCGATTTGCAAACCGCCGCAAACAGTCCGATTTCACGGTTCGATTCCGGTTCGAGGTTTCCGCCGAAACCGAACCGGCAGTTCAAATCGTCTGGACACGTCTAACAAGACTGAAAATTACTTAATTGCAAAAAATCTTAATAGTAGTGTAAATGTTGTTATGTATTTTAACTTATTAAACGAAATTTTCTTTATTATTTTTGTCAAATAAAAAGTCTTACTCCTTTCATCCCATAATTATAGCACACTCTTTTTTCTCAAATTATAGCACACTTTACATATTTGTTTTATACATTTACTTATGTGTCCCTGTTTAAAGCATATTGGTGTCAATAATTAATGAATTATTAGTGTTAAATGGGAGAATGTAATTGGAAAATGTAGGTGAAATTAACTTTTCATCCACACTAACTAACTATTTTTTTTTTATCTTTGTGAAAATAAAAATGTGCTACATTTTTGGGACAGAGGAGTACTTGATAGAATATTATTGTTAATATTATCACTTAATAAAATAATAGATGGTTTTTTATTGATAGTGAAACTTTTTATTTTATACCAATTTGTGGGGGACAGTGGCATACGTGTTTGGGTAACATAGGCACCCGGAAGTTCGAAGGTGAAAGTATGTGGGTTCCCGATGGTATAGAATGAAGGTGGGTGTGTTATTTCGTATGGCTTTAAATGGTAGAATATTATGAAGGTAAGTGGTCATATGTAAGACTTCAACCCAAAAACGAGGGGGAAGGGAGGCATGTGTGAGCAAGGCACGGGTAATGTCGTTAAGGGTACGAAGGGCTCTCTCGGCTTTCCTGTTTTGTGGAGAAGTTTGAGGGCAAGAAAAGCCCATTAACATTCCATTTTGATCACAAGAGCGACGAAAAGATTGATTGTCAAATTCACCACCCATGTCACATTGGAAGGTTTTGATATTAATACTGAATTGAGTTTTAACAATGGCATGAATTTAGTGTAGGTTTCAGATTTGTGTATAAGGGGTAAATCCAAACAAAATTAGATAAATCATCCAAAAATATCAAGTAATATTTAAAAACACTAGTGTTAGCTACCGGGGAAGTCCAAATGTCACTGTGAATAATATCAAAAGGTCTAAAAGTAACAGAAAGAGAATGTGAAAATAGTAGTCTCCTGTGTTTAGAAATCTGAAAAGGAGAGAAAATGGCTGAACACGAGGCTATATTGAAATTAAAATTACGGCGCTTGAGAATATCCAAGACATGATCACCCGGGTGACCTAGTTGATCGTGCCAAGGTGGATGTTGAGAAGGGACAAGGGCGGAGGTTGGAAATTTGTTGGAGGTGACCGGGTATAGATCCCTAAGGCTATTACATCTCGTTTTGGTTTTTTCCGTTTGGAGGTCCTTCACAGAAAAGCCAACAGGGTCAAATTCCACACTAACATTATTATCAATAGTAAATTTTTGAACAGAAATGAGGTTTTAACAATGTTGGGAGTGTGTAGGACATTATGGAGGTAATAGGGTGGGGATGTGTTTAGGTTTGTAGAACCTTTACCAATAATTGGAATTATATTACCATTACCGACATAAACAGGAGATAAAGTGCTAGAATTAAAATAGGTACGAAGGTTACATGACTCGGCGGTCATATGGGAAGACGCCCCGGTGTCCATGTACCATGCGTCGAAGGGCTGTTGGAGCGATATGGTGCTGCTATAGGGAACTGCTATAGTTGTGTCAAACCAAACCACATGGCCAAAGATTGTCGTCAACCTAAGAAGGACTATAAAAATGGTAATAAAGACCAAACTAATGTGACTAAAGACAAACCTCTTCAAGTTGACCTATTGGAGTTCGATCTTCATGTGTTTGAAGCCAATTTGGTTGATAACCAAGATAATGGTGGATAGATATTAGTACTACTTGTCACATTTGTGCTAATAAGGAGATGTTTTCCTCCTATACGCTGATGAGTGGAAGAAAGTTGCTCGTGAGGAATTATTCAACTTACAAAGTGATATGAATCGAAAAAGTGGTACTTAAGATGACATCTGTCCATGAGTTGATGCTTGTGGATGTGCCGCATGTCCCAGATATTCATAAAAATTTAGTATCCATCTCTCTATTAAGTAAGGTCGAATTTAAGCTAGTATTTGAGGCTAATAAGTTTGTAATGACCAAGAATGGTAGATTCTTAATTAGAAGCTATCTTGATAATGATCTTTTTAAGATGAATGTAATGTCTGTTTTTCCCCATGATGTGACGAATAAAGATTCTAATTCTGCTTGTTAGAATACTCTAACTTATGGCATGATAGGTTAGGTTATGTTAACTTTAACGCAATTAAAAAATTGATGAATCAAGAGTTGTTACCCAATATTAAAATTGATTCTCAAGACAAGTGTTGAAGCAAAAATGACTAAGGAATTGTTTCATTCGGTGACAAGATGTACTAGTCTATTTTAGTTAATTCATACCGATTTGTTGATTTATAGTTTGTGAAAACTTGAGGTGAAAAAAAGTACTTTATTATATTCATAAACGATTGCATGAGATACAAATACATATATATTTGAAAAGTAAAGATGAAACTTTTGAAGCTTTTAACACTTATAAGAATGAAGTTGAAAACCAACTTAACCTGAAAGTTAAAATAATCAAAGTGATAGAGGTGGAGAATATGTTTTTCCTTTTGAAGAATTCTATAAGGAAAGTGTTATCATTCATCAAAATACATCCCCGTATTCACCTCAGTCTGACTATGTTGCTGAATGCAAAAGTCGTACATTCAAGAGATGATGAACGCATTATTACTAAGTTCTGGCTTACCCCAAAACATGTGCGGGGGTGGGTGAGGAAGCTATATTATCAGCTAGCTACATTCTTAATAATATACCACACAAAAGTAAAGAAGAAACTCCGTATGAACTATGAAAAGGCCATAAACCAACCTATAAATATCTAAAAGTGAGGGGTGTTTGGAAAAGGTTGAAGTATCTAAGCCAAAATAGGTCAAGATTGGACCAAACAATATTGGTTGCATTTTTATTGGTCATGCAAACAATAATAGTGCATAACATTTTGTAGTGCACAAGTCAACAATTTCTGATATCAATGAAAGGATAATCATTGAATCAAGGAATGCGATTTTCTTTTAAAATACCTTTCCTTGAAAAGAAAGGAAAGAAGTATCCAATATAAGAACTTACGAAATGACTGACTTACCTCAAAGTCTGGAAGATAAACAAAGACGTAGTCAAAGGATAAAAGTAGCTAAGTCTTTTGGTCCTGAATTTATAACTTACATGTTAGAAATGAACCAAGAAATATTTAAGAAGTTTTGTCTACTCCAGACGCTCCTCTTTGGAAAGAAGCTACCAATAGTGATATAGAATCCATTATGGATAATAATACGTGGGAGTTGGTCGATCCCCCTCTGGGATGCAAACCTCTAGGATGTAAGTGGATCCTTAAAAGAAAGGACAAAGCTGATGTATCTATCGATAAGTTTAAGGCCCGATTGGTAGTTAAATGGCATAGACAAACAAAGGGATATGATCTTTTGGATACATATTCTCCTTTTTCACGAATTGCGTCTATATGTGTATTTATTGCTATTGTTGCATATTATAATCTTAAAATACATCAAATGGATGTAAAGACAACTTTCTTAAATGCTAATCTTCAAGAGGAGATTTATATGGAACAACCCGTGGGGTTTGTTACACCCGTACAAGAGAATAAGGTGTATAAACTAGTTAAGTCACTTTACGGACTGAAACAAGTACCTAAAAAATGGCATGGGAAATTTGACAGAACTATGTTGTCAAATGGTTTCAAAATCAACGAATGTGACAAATGTGTCTACATTAAAGGGACATATACTGCTTTTGTAATTGTTCGTCTGTATGTGGAGACATGTTGATTATGGGAAGTACTCATGATTTAATCATGAATACTAAGAGGATGTTAAAAAGATATTTTGACATAAAAGATATGAGAATGTGTGATGTCATATTAGGGATTAAGATCTTTAGAAACTCTTAAGGGACATCACAATCCCATTACGTAGAACATATTATAAAGAAGTCTGATATGTTTGATAGCCCTCATGCTGAGACGCCTGTAGATACAAATCTACACTAGTAAAAAATCGAGGAGAAACATTTTCTTAGTAAAATTATGCAAGAATAATGGGAATTCTAATGGAATTCTAATGTACTTAAGTAACTGTACACGTCCTGAAATTGCATATTTAGTGAGTAGATTAAGTCGGTTCACAAGTAACCCTAGTAAAGATCATTGGAATGCTTTGAATAGGGTACTTAGTTATTTAAAGTTTATCATGAATTATGGTATACTTTATACAAGATATCCTGCAGTATTAGAAGGATATTGAGATGCCAATTGGATATTTGACACAAATGACTCTAAGGTCACAAGTGGATACATGTTTACGATTGGTGGCAGAGTAGTGTTGTGAAAATCTTCTAAGAAGACTTGCATAGCTCAGTCAACTATGAAATCCGAATTCATAACTTTAGATAAAGCTGGAGAAGAAGCATAGTGGCTTAGAATTTAGTGGAAGACATTCCTTGTTGGAATAAAATAGTCTCTTCAATTATGATACATTGTGATAATCAATCAGCTATCGCAAGGGCATTGAGTAACATGTATAATGGTAAATCTAGACATATACATCGACGACATAATACCATTAGCCAGTTGATCTCATTTGAGTTATATCAGTTGACTAAGTACAATCAAAGGTAATTCAGTGGATCCTCTTACAAAAGGTATAAATCAAAATCAGTTGTATAAACTCATTAGGGGAATGAGCTTAAAATCCACAACAAAAGAACAGTATTAGCGGACACCCAACTTTGTGAATTAGAGGATCCCAAAACCTTGGTTCGATGAGAAAACGAAGTTTCAATAGTTCAGTGAACACTTGGAAACACACATACCCATTCCTAAAACGTCCAAGTGGAAAATCTGCCTAAGTGGCGAGTCTAAGTTCTTAATAATTTTTAATGATTCCTATACCTATAAGGTAGAGTAAGGAAAGATACTTTTCATAGGAGATCGCCTATATAAGTGAAGTAATGACCACTTATAAACAAAAATGCTTATGAATCTAAGATATGGTGCAGGGCTAAAAATGATAAAAATGTGAGAACTAAAATATATTAAAAACATTATTGTGTGAGTTATCTTGGCTTACACAAACGATTGAGTAGTTTAAAACATCACGTTATTAAACAACCACTAAATCCGATTGTATATTACTAGGGAGGATTCAAAGTCAAAAGCTATCTATCGTGATGCAATAATAGTTCGTCGAAACTTTTAAGTGGTTTGCATACACATATGCATATTTTATTCATGTGGGGAATTGTTGAAAATCTGGTCTGAGAAATTGGATGTTGATCTAATTTTGATCAAATATTTAAGTGGTATCTATTTATGTAAAATAGAAATTTATCAAAACAAATTAACTGTATACTTGCAAAAGGATGATACAACTAATATATATATATATAAAATTTCAAACAGATATAATTAAATACACGCAAACAGATGGATACAACTGATAAATATATATTTGAACAAATATAAATATATAGACGTAATCTGTCAAAAAGTTGTATCAGATATTTTGAACAGATAACTGTCTGTTCAAATGTTATATCTACTAATGAACAACTCCATGCAAAATTTTGTGTCTATTCAGCCAAAAGACCCATGCAAGCAGTTGTGTCCATTGAAACACAACCTTACAGCTTCAATAAATAGCCCACATGTACTAATCAACTCATTCGTAAACAATTCATCCAAACGGATACAAAGAGCATATTGTCTGATACTTTCTTTCAAAACTTGATTGTTACAAGTACATTTCTGTTTGTCGAATATCCTAATTATTGAAGTGTTTCTTAGTTAGAACCAGAAATTATTTTATCTTAACCACCCCCATGGGGGTGGTCTACAGGGTTCATAACTACTCCTCTTACTACAGGATATTCCCAAAACTCACACAGAACAACCGTGAGTACCGTAGTGTAATATTCGTGTTAGAAAAGATTATCCAACACTCGATTCGATTCTTTGCATTTGTTATTTTTTCGCATTTCTTTTAAACTTTCTATTCAATTCCTAACAAATTTATATACTGATAAAGTGCCGTATATTTTCGGTATTGATATTGTACCATACCAAAAACATGTGGTATATTCATTTTTCTGATATGATAATTGTAGTATTTCAACATTTTTTTCCCACCATAACAATGATTAATTATTATGTCAAACTTGAGAGGGAGAGAGAAATTACTGTTTTGTATGTCCATCTACATTATTATTATGCATATTTAGTAATATTATTGTGCATATTTTATAAAATTAATGTTATAATAATTATTAATTGATATCATAATAGTAATTGAGACACTCTCTAGTTAGGCTGCTCAACTGACCTTGATTCGCCACGAGGACCTATATACTCGAATTCAATTTTCAAACCCATCAATATTTTATTTGAAAAACAAAGCTGAAGTTCTTAGTGTAAACAGGTGGGGTGAGAACCAAAATAAGAAAATATGTATGTACACGTTAAAAACAAACTGATGAAAAAACTTATTAAATTTGCCCAAATATGATTCCATATTATTAACAAATAAAATTTCATATTGTTATTTAAAACTGTTGATTTACATTATGTTCATAATGTATTTCATACTTATTAAGTTAAATTTGCAAAAGTATGATTTAATATTGAGAGTTGGTATATCATGAATGTTAATGTATGACGTACCATAATGTAAAAAAATGGGTGATAAATATATTAGAGACAGAATGAATATAAATTATAAATTCATATTTATCACTTGTATATCATGCACCCGAATGCATAATATAAATTGCCCCATGTTATGGCCTAAATTTGGCCATTTAAATTATATCAAAAGAGTTATGGTCACAATATTATATTTGAGCTCAAGATGTGAATATAAGCTATTGTATGGCTACGATTGACATTATCATCAATACTTATCATATGTGGCATCCTTCTTCATCCCCACCATTAAAATATCTTAAGCGGTTATGAGCGGATTCGATTTTATCTCTTTACGTATAACATGCTAAACTGTATTCTCTTTTAGTTTGGATTGACTTGAACATCGGAGAAGGTATGCCGGAAAACTCTCTATCCCCCTTTCTAACTTTTATCCTTTTTCAGGCTATGGAGCGAGAACGTCGAGTCGGAACGACCACCATTTTTCAGATGCAAACACCCCATATCGTTAACAAATAAAATTATATATTGAATTTCATACTATTAATAATTAAATACTATCAATAAAGCTGCTCCCGCGACGGTGAACAGGAGGTAGCGTCTAACGTTGGCGGAGGGCACAATTGGATCATATATAGAAAAAATAGGAGGAAATTTGATGGTAATTGTATTTTAGAAAATGAAAAACAAAAATTGTTTAGTGAGGGTAAATTGGTTATTATTAGATTATAGTTAGATTAAATAGGAAAGATTGGGTTAAATTAAATAAATAAGTCCCTTTTGTGATCGTCACACGGATCATAATCGGTGTGACAGATTTACTTTTCTCTTAATAATGACGCTTTTAATTATAAAAGTGCCACATTTGCAGTAAAATATGTCACTTTACATATTATTTAAGTATTTAACAACAACAACAACAATACAACCAGCAACAATAATAATAAGGTCACATTTTCTTTTAATAGTGTAACTTTTGTTCTAAAATGTTACTTTACATATTAAATAAAAAGCTATCACTTTTTTTCTGACAAGTATCGGGCCTTAGAAGTGTTAATTTGCATATTAAATAATAATCATCATTTTAGTTTTGAAAAGTGACACTTCTTACCATTAAATATCACTTTATAGTTTGCATTTTAAGTTATTGTATTTTGATTTAATATATATTATTTTATAATACATCCAAATAATAATTTTTAGTGTAAAATTAATACTTTTCTAACTATAATGACAATATTAAAAGAAAATTTGAATCCATCACACGTACAAATATACAAATTTTTTCAAGTTGAGTTATATGAAATAAAATTGTCATATTGGACTAGTCAAGACCTCTTTTTAAAATCATCATTTTTAACTAAACTAGTTTTTCCCGCGTGCAAATGTATAATTTATAAAGCAATTGAATATTATTATTTTTGAATTATCTAGAACGATTAAATAAGTAATTATATATATGTCAAATTAAGTAATATATATTGTAATGATTGAATTATTAAATTACATACATACATACATACATACATACATACATACATACATCCATACATACATACATACAAGATTAGGTTCAAATGAGAATCATGTCATTATATGTGAACCTAGAGTCAATTGTAGACCTTAGATCTAATTAAATGGATAGATCAGATTTTTTGTGTATTTCCTTATTTGATTAAAAGCAATATGATTGTCTAATAAAAGCACTACTGGTGTATATAACTGAAAATATTATTAAAGCACTGTGATTGTATAATAAAAATATTGTTGGTATATAATAAAAGCACTAGTTCGCAGGTTCGCATATAATGACATGGTTCTATTTGAACCCACCCCTATCTATTTTAGATTATATTTATATTGAAAATTCAGAACATAAATAAATGGAATTAATGAGAGAAGAAGCACTTGATTGTATAATAAAAATACTGCTATTATATAATAAAAACACTAGTTCGCAGGTTCGCATATAATGACATGGTTCTATTTTAACTAAACTAGTTTTTCCCGCGTGCAAATGTATAATTTATAGAGCAATTGAATATTATTATTTTTGAATTATCTAGAACGATTAAATAAGTAATTATATATATGTCAAATTAAGTAATATATATTGAAATGATTGAATTGTTAAATTACATACATACATACATACATACATATATATATATATATATATATATATATATATATATATATATATATATATTATCTTTGTTGTCTTCCGAGTAAAGGAGAGTACATAGTGATCCATCAAAAACCAAGAAATGGATGTTAAAAGAATAAAATTTAAAAGGCGTACTAAATTTCCTTCACATTGAGAAAGACAACCTACTGCAAAATTACCTTGTATCTTTAATGACTACTACGTTCCTCTACTTGTATACGTATTACCAAATTCATAAATTTTATTGAAGTCAATTATGAAATGGAATATAGCAGACAATTAAAAGTTAGTTTATAAATTACCTTGTGTTTAATTGAGATGTTTGTTTGTTCTTTGTAAAAATAGACAATTTATATCAATCCTGTCAAGAATACTCGTCCTCCAATTTAATTCTTCTATCATTAATTCCATTTATTTATGTTCTGAATTTGCAATATAAATATAATCTAAAATAGATATAATTATTAGATATTATATTTAGAAATTGTAAATTATGATGTAGAGAATATTCTGTTACGATTCTTTCCAAACATGTATCTCGTATACTTATATAAATAGAGGGGAATTATGGAGAGGCCCGATTGAGGGACTCAATTAACCAAATCTTGTGCATTTACATGGTACCACAACAAATAGAAAACTAAATTTTTCTCCCTTTCTAGATCCATCAACGCCGCTGCTCTCCTTTCTCGATCCACCAATGGCCAACGATGATTTTCTCCCACCACCCCCTCCCACCGCCGACGAGGACACAACCACCTCCTCCGCTGCCCCTTCATCAACTCCAGCCTCGAGTTTTCACCCGGCTCAGTTCGTTACGAACATTCGTAACCAAATTCCTCTTATCCTTGATCTACAGAAGGTTCAATATCATACTTGGGCCGAGCTATTCTAAATCACCGCTCGCGCTCACGACGTGATTGATCACATTGATGGGTTCCCGCTTCCGAACGACATCTTCGATGCCAAATGGAGGTAATTGGACGCCATTGTTCTCTGTTGGATCTATGGCACCATTAGTGAAGACTTTCTCCTCACCATCATCAAAGTTGGCTCCACCGCTAGAAAGGCTTGGCTTCGTGTCAAGGGCGTCTTCCATGACAACCACACCGCTCGTGCCGCTATTCTCGAGAGTCGCTTCATCAATGCCCAACTTGTCTCGTTTCCCTTTGTCTCCGTCTACTGCCAACATCTCAAATCATTGTCCGATCAACTTAGAGACGTCGAGAGTGCCATTAGCGAGTGGATCCAAGTGCTCCAACTCATCAATGGCTTGTCTCCGCAATACAACACCATCGGAAGCATCATCAATCAGACGATGTCGCTGCCCTCCTTCTCGATTGCTCATAACATGCTCACACGGGTAGAATCACGTCGGTCTCACCAATCGGAAGGGACTCAGGCCGTCGTCGCTGCTAGATCATCATCAAGCACTCCTAAATCGTCGACTCTAGGCACCGACAACACCTCCCAGTGCAGCTTCAATAGCCATAGCTGCGGGCACGACCGCTGGTACACCAACAACAGTGGCAACGCAAACAAAGCTGAGTCGACACTGCTATCCACCAATAGCAGCATCCAACAGGGCACCGTTGCACACCCACAGTGGTTCACCGTGCCCTAGCAAGGCTATTACTGGCCGCCGGGGTGGACCCCGCCACCGTGCCCATATCCCATTGGCCCAACACAACGCCCCTACACTCCATCGAGGCTACCACTAGCCGCTGGCCAAACGTTCTTCAACCCACAGCAGTACCCGGCTGACCCGTCCCACGCCTTCAGCACCATATCGCTCCAACAGCCCTTCGACGCATGGTACATGGACACCGGGGCGTCTTCCCATATGACCGCCGATTCACGTAACCTTCGTACCTATTTTAATTCGAGCACTTTATCTCCTGTTTATGTAGGTAATGGTAATATAATTCCAATTATTGGTAAAGGTTCTGCAAACCTAAACACATCCCCACCCTATTACCTCCATAATGTCCTACACACTCCCAACATTGTTAAAAACCTCGTTTCTGTTCGAAAATATACTATTGATAATAATGCTAGTGTGGAATTTGACCATGTTGGCTTTTCTGTGAAGGACCTACAAATGGGGAAAATCAAAACGAGATGTAATAGCCTTAGGGATCTGTACCCGGTCACCTCCAACAAATTGCAGACCTCCGCCCTTGTCGCTTCCCAACCTCCACCTTGGCATGATCGACTAGGTCACCCGGATGATCATGTCTTGGATATTCTCAAGCGCCGTGATTTTAATTTCAATAAAGCCTCGTGTTCAGCCATTTTCTCTCCTTGCTAGATTTCTAAACACAATAGACTACCATTTTTACATTCTCTTTCTATTACTTTTAGACCTTTTGATATTATTCACAGTGACATTTGGACTTCCCCGGTAGCTAACACTAGTGTTTTTAAATATTACTTGATGTTTTTGGATGATTTCTCTAATTTTGTTTGGATTTACCCCTTATACACAATTCTGAAACCTACACTAAATTCATGCTTTTTCATGCCATTGTTAAAACTCAATTCAGTATTAATATCAAAACCTTCCAATGTGACATGGGTGGTGAATTTGACAATCAATCTTTTCGTCGCTCTTGTGATCAAAATGGAATGTTAATGGGCTTTTCTTGCCCTCAAACTTCTCCACAAAACAGGAAATCCGAGAGAGCCCTTCGTACCCTTAACGACACTAACCGTGCCTTGCTCACACATGCCTCCCTTCCCCCTCGTTTTTGGGTTGAAGTCTTACATATGGCCACTTACCTTCATAATATTCTACCATTTAAAGCCATACGAAATAACACACCCACCTTCATTCTATACTATCGGGAACCCACATACTCACACCTTCGGACTTTCGGGTGCCTATGTTACCCAAACACGTATGCCACAGTCCCCTACAGACCAACACATCGACGCCCATGTCAACGTACTCTCTGTCCAGCCCGTCGACAAGCCATCGATCGACGCCGAGTATCGACGCATTCCCCTCGGCCCGTCGACAGGCCGTCGATCGACGCTGAGCATCGACAAGAATCACCTTTTTTTTAACTCATAAGCAAAAAGTTAATAAAACATAATCCACAAACCTAAAATTTATTACAATTCAATTCCCCATATAAATCAAAAACATAATCTACTTCTTCTTTAGATAATATAACGATAATTTAAAAAGATACAACTAAACTTTTCAGATAAAAATATATACACATTATACAAAACTAAAATGGGGATCTGGTCAATGGATGAATGGGAGTGAAAACTATTCAATCAACCTGCAAAAACTTAAGAACATTAAGAGAAAAGGTGAAAACTATAATAGACAATATGATGTAAGTTAATAAAACCTTAGAACTTCATTTATATATATATATATATATGTGTATGTGTGTGCGTCTTTTATAAATTAGATAAATTTATAAAATAAAGTCTATAATCAATATAAGAAAATTTGAGAAAGGTTAAGCAAAAACCCTTGATTTGCTTCGTATAGATGATTAGATGAAAAATAGAATAAAACTCCATTGCATTTGAAAATGGTAATCGATTGGAGAAGAAAACTGTATAACAAAAATTTCAAAGACAAACATGAATACATGAAAAGTTAGATAAGTTATTAATAAAAAGAACTCCCCCCACAAAATAAGATCTCATATGAGAAGTATAAAAAAGGATTGTTGGATAAAAACAAAGAATTCTGTGAAGAAAAAGGCATAGAGCATGTTAAGAATGAGATTAATGGAGATAAATTAGGGAGTGGAATTATGGTGATTATTTAGACAATTAGAGTGTGAAATTAAAGTGATTAATGGAGACAATTAGAGTATGAAATTAGGTAGATAGTTTGAACGGAAAATACATTCTTTATATATCATTATCCAAAATTTTAATCAGATGTTGGATCAAACATTATTCAACATTTGCTTACATATATAGAATAGATAGATAAATAAATGATACATGTATTTAATTATTTATTATATCCAATTGGGTAGCAAAGGGGATTGATTAGAAACTTAGGGACCTAAGTACAAAAATCATATTCTTTGAGGGGCCAATCGCCAATATTAAACTATATGGGGAATCGCAGAGGAAAAGAGGTGAAGAAGAGCGCACAGAGAGAGAGAGAGAGAGAGAGAGAGAGAGATGTTGTTTCAGGTGGGAGGGCAAGGGACGCGGCCCACATTCTTCGAAATGGCCGCCGCTCAGCAGCTGCCGTCCAGTCTACGCGCCGCCCTCACTTACTCCCTTGGCGTATTTATCTTCCGTTTCTGAGTTCATTTCATTTCTCTCCCTTTTTTTTGTTGGTTTTGTTTTTTGGAAAACCACTGTTGTTTGCGTGAGGGAACTATAATATAGTTGGAAAATTATCTCAAGAACTAGGAACTTCCAAAATCATCTTTAGATTTTATTAAAATGGTTTCAATTGAACATTAAACTATGATAGTGTTGTTCCTATGTTTCTTGGTATCATTACTAGTGTACTGTGTTACATAATCTGAAACCTGCCAAACTTGACATTCCTGTAAAAAAAATGTCTATAACAATAATGTTTTGTCTTTGTTTGAAGTGGTTAACCAAGCAAAATTTCATAATGCTTGAATATTGAGTTTTGAAGATAAGAATTAAATCATTTTCTTGACATGATTTTTTTTGAAGAGGCTATATACGAATCATTCCTTGTATTCTGTCATACATTGGGAAATTGAAATGATCATGTTGTCTATTAAAAACTATATATTTCTCATTCAGTACATCTCGATATTGCTTTAATTTGTGTCAACTCTATTTGTATGATTTACAATTATGAGGTTTATTGCATTAGAGGACAAAGTTCAATTTAGTTGATCCAGATATTGCCAGGTATAAGTAAGATGAAAATTCTTCCAAAAGCCAAAAAATAAATAATTCAAAACATAGAAATATTGCAAAAGTAAAGAATTTATTGGGAAAACTAAATGCAAATCTGGACTCCACTTCATTAGCTTTCACAGCTTAGTTTTTTTTTTTTTTTGCCATTTAAGATGATGTTTCGGCCTCTTGATTGCAGGTATTTGCATTGAGAAGACCCTTCATTCATAAAATCTTGGATTACGAAGATGAGTTTTTTGCTCTGCTTATGCTTGTCCTTGAAACTCACAGTTTGCGTACAACAGGTTGGGTTTTGTCACACATATCTGCTTTTTTAAATAATCGAATCTTGCATTTTTTGATTTGGGATGAATAATCAGTGTTGTTGGTTTCTCTTGCATTTTCTCCAGAGGCTTCGTTTGCGGAGTCTTTATACGGCTTACGGCGTAGAGGAGTCAAGGTTAAATTGAAAAAGAGCAATTTAATTACAGATTCTGGTGACGATATCCGTCACACTGGGTTACATAAGAATCAAAAAGTTCTCTCTGTTGCATTTTTGGTGAGCAATCTTCCTAATCACTGGTTCAGCTATTAAATTGGAATAATTAAGGAATATCTATGTTTGGAAATATCGTTCTACTGCATTGTTGTCTTGTGCCTTTTTTTTATTAATATAAGTTATGAGTGACCTGATAAAATTCAAGCGAGTGACAATTTTATTGAGTGTTTGCATTTTTAGGAAATTGGAAAAGATTGATTAGAAGCTATTGAGATGCCGTTACCATGCGATTGCACTTTGTAATGTCGACTATTGAGAAATCACTGTTATTCATTTGAACTGTTCGAATAAGTTTTTGTTCTGAAGGTAACATACTAATATGCCACTTTTCCTTATTGTCACATTATTTGAATTAGAAAAAAGTATTATTGGTAAAAGCTGTTGTCATGCTTCATATAATTTGCTGATTTATCTGAATGAAATGTACTGGAAGTTGGTAACAATGAGTGCAATATTATTTCTTTATATTTATTTATCTAACCCTTTTGTTTTTATCGAGTATCTGTTCTCTCACTTTTTCATGATTTGTGAGTATATATATATAGTAACCAATGAAATTAAGCACCGAATTTGCTTTGTTTCACTCATGTAGGCAAAAACAACATACTTCTGCATTTTTCTTCTTTATTTTCCATAATTAGAGGATCTAGTGAAGAATGGTTCACCTGCAATTTTGAAGGTTGTGTTACCGTACATGAAGTCAAAACTGCAATCAATCTACAATAGAGAAAGGGAAGCTACTCTTCAGGCAAGTCTATGGGGGGATAGTGATGAAAGGTTTGACAACTACAATGGTGGAGACAATAATTCATTTGGGTCAAGGGGCACCTCAGATATTGAAGCATCGGCTAGAGCTCGTTGGATCAAGGCATTACAGAAGACTGTTGGTGTTTGCTACCCTTGGCTGCATGCTGGAACCGAAGGTCCATGTAGCATAAGTTTTGTAATTCTGTTAAAATCATTTTTCGGAAAACAAGTGTTGGGTCCAGTTAAATCTTTGAACACAACTAAAATAAATTTACATCATGGAGCAATTTGTCTCCATTTTCAGCTCTGATAAAATCCAGTGTTGTCATATGCAGGATTATCTTTTGCTTACCAGCTATTATATTTGTTGGATGCGACTGGGTTCTACTCTTTAGGATTACATGCACTTGGCATCAATGTTTGTCGAGCGACTGGGCAGGAGCTGGTACTTTTTCAAAATGATATGAATTATATGCAACTCTCTGGGTGCAATTGGATATCATCTCGTTCTGTAAAATCCTCGATAATTATACTATTCACTCACTTTCACTTTTTTTCTCCCACCTTTTTTTTTCGAAAATAAAAATAAATAAATAACAAATCATTATTACACATTTTCCCATAGATTTCACTATTCTTCGGCTCGCATAACTCTAACGACCAATCATATCCAATCATTATTTTACTATTTTTTTTAATGTCAAATTACCTTTAATCATTACATTTTCATCTCATACCCATTTACACTCTCAAAAAATTTCATTATTCTTTCAAAGACAAATTCATCACTTTGTTCTCTCATGTCCAAATTTTCAAGATGAAATGGTATCCCATCACACCCTTTGTACTTGAATTTCAATGTAATTGTCTTTCTGCAAAATGCAATTGTTGAAAGGTTTCTCCTATGCATTCCTACAATTCTGTACAGTTTACATCTATTCATAAATTTTTGAGCTTAATATGATCCAAACTCTTGCCAGAGGGCTAGTATGTGACGATAACTGTTTTGCTCTACTGAATGTGCTAAGATGTTGTATGCCCACCTTTTTTTGATTTCCTGCTAACCAAACAGGTCATTAAGTTTGGGTATTCTGGAATGATCTGTTCATGTCATGTTTTTGACTCTTGCCTGAAGTTTTTACTGCTGAAGGGTTTATTCATCGGAAGTTCTAGTCCTATGTTTCTATAGTTGGTTCAGTAATTCATTTCATGACATCAGCAGGCATGTGCTTTTTGGCATCGTGTCCGATATAGAGCTTTGAGTTTTGAGTTTTTTCTTATCTCTTTATTGTTCTGTATTTACGGGTTGATAATATTCAGCTAAAAATGTAGGTATGTCGCAATGCATCTCCAATAGTTGCAATCAATATGGTGCTTTTCATCTCATTTTAAGCTGGTTATGTTCAAGATAGATGAAAGCATCATTTTTTGGTATTTCTATTCACTTCTTTGTACCATTTCAAGCCTCTTCTCTTTTTTCATGTCGAGATAGATGGATACGTCCTCAAGAATTTCAAAAATAAGAAGCCGTGAACGTGAGAGACTTCGTGGGTCCCCTTGGCTAAAGGTGTGTGTTTATCCTGTTCCTTTATTGACTATTTATAGACATGCTTTGTTTCAGGTTATGATATAGGATATCTTGGATTCCTATTTTCTGTCCTAGACTTCCTATTTATAGCTAGGTTCAGAATTATATCAGTTTCATCCGATGTGCTTTTCAGGCAATACAAGGTGGTTTGCTCAACTGTGCATATGCCGTTCTCGACTATGCCCAGACTGGTTTAATTGCAGCTGTGTTTTTCTTCAAAGTGAGTTTCTCTGTATACTCTGGCCTCTTACATTAAGTCCCCATAACATTATCTACGATTCCATTTATCAAGTCCTAGTTTGTGTTACTATTTGAAATCTACAACTAATCATTTAAATGTAATACATTTGTACTGTGATTGAGAATTGTGATTGGTGGTTTAGTTATGGTGGTTTCTATGCCATGATGTGTTGGGAAATTTTAAGATGGCCAGGATAAGTTTTATGATATTAAATCTATGCTTTATATTGTGAATGCAAAATGGTTTGTGAATGTAGTAGCAATCTTGCGGGGTGGTCAATTTCAGATTGGTTATGACTGTTTTGAAAAAACTTTATAGCATAGTTTTCCAGAAAGGCTGATTTTGCGACTTTCTACCTTGTACATTAGTGGAGTACTTCATAGTTCACATATATTTGGTTCATTCTAATAATAAGTTTAGGCTATGACTTCTCTTTGTTTTTCCAATTCATTAGCACCTATTATGATTATTTCCGTTTTTATATACGGATGGTATTTATAACATTTTGGAATTTTTTTCATTAACCATATTTCATAATAGAAGAAAAATAAAATAATAAAAACTTTACCGAAGTAGAGGAAAGAAAAGTGGCAGCTGTGGTGGGATTTCATAAGGCAGCTAGAACAGTGGTCCACCGACCATGAAGGTTCAGATATCATCAGTGGCTGATGTTGATGAGGCAATGGCAATGAATAACAACCTTAAATGTGGAAACATTTTGACTCCCTAATAAAATACTATTGTTGTGAATGGGCTCATTGGATCTTAATCAAATCATTAAAATGGTGTTACTATATGCTGAGTCAGAGGATTGGTCTTCCGTTTAAATTTAAACAGAGGATTAAGAAATATATATCAAACTTTGGGATTTCTCTAAGGCCTGATAAGCATCTTTTAGAAGGTCATTGAAATCTCTCACCATTCAAAAGCAAGCTTGCAAGAATTCGGGTATTATCTTTGTGATCTAAATTACTGAAAATAACTAGGACCAGACAAATCCTTGTTAAACCAGACTTAAATAATTAGTCGATGACCAGTTCCTATTAAGGTTAAGGACTTGAGAACTTTAAAATCATAATTAGAAAAGTAGTTAAATTTAAGGTTGGTTTCTGGAAAATAATTAAAACGGACTCAAGGTTGTCAAATCTTCAAAATCCGACTGCACAGAATGTCTTAAGTTTATAATTCTCATGTTACAATATGTTATCACACAGATGATGGAATGGTGGTACCAGTCTGCAGAAGAAAGAATGTCAGCTCCAACTGTATATCCTCCTCCACCACCTCCTCCACCTCCAAAGGTCAGTGGATCTTCTTGAGAAAAAAAGGGTTCATTTTTGTTCTTTTTCTTTATTGTTTTTCATCCATTACGGGATATTCTTGGAGAGTCGTTCTCTATGGCCATCTTTTCTTCACAGTAACTGTTCGGGGATTTTCTGCTCATAGCTAGATTTTCTCTATGGTATGTTTGGAAACCCATTCAATAGGAAATCCATTTGGAAAATATGTTTGGTAATTAGTTTTATATGGATTCTTAGAAAATTAACTTATTCTAAAAGTCCATTTTGGAAAAGTGGAAATTTGTGACTTTTGGATTTCTTTTCTACCACTTCTAGCAAATGGACATTAAAATGTGTTTTTACCGAACACTTTACATTACATGAAAGTACATTTTGAAATAACCCATATTACAACTGGACTTCTTTTTTTTTTTCTTCCAAAAGTGCTCCCAAACATGCACTTAGTCACATGACCTCATATACCTACAAACTGTTGTTTGTTAATTTTTTTTTTTCTAAATTTTTTGTTTGATTTCCTATTTATTGAACTGCAATTTTTTTTTTCTTTCATTTTCTTTTATTCCATTTCTGCTTTGCCATGTGGGACCTTAAGGAGTTATTGTAACTGAAAAGTTACAAATGAAGAAATTTGGGCATAATATAAAAATCTTTTTACTGGTAATATATGATACTAGGCAACTTTGTTTGCGAACATTTTGCACAATGTTTGACCTTTGGGTTAAAATTTCGGAAATGATTTATTCAGTGAGCTTTTTATATGATTTATGTGCTCATAATAATGCTTCATTAGTTAACACCTTCGCTGCCAAACAGGTTGCAAAGGAAGGGATCCCACTGCCTCCGGATCAAACACTATGCCCTTTGTGCTCACAAAAGCGTGCAAATCCATCAGTAATGGCTGTTTCAGGATTTGTTTTCTGCTATACCTGTATATTCAAATATGCTAATCAGGTGAGAATCTCTTCTTTGCCTGTGTTTTCACCGTAATTTTGTCGCTATTTTTTTCTCTTCTTTTTTTCCCCCATGTAGGGAATGTGAAATTAACCATGTTTGAACATTTTATTTTTATTTTTACCTTTACTTTTCTACTGATTCTTCGTTATATGTTTTCTGCTTTCTGTGTCTCTTCTCGATCACAAATTTTTTTGTTGTTTCTATGGCCGCAGTACAAGCGTTGTCCAGTTACACTGATGCCTGCAAGTGTGGACCAAATAAGGAGGCTATTTCATGATGTTTAAATAATACAGAGGCTTTTTTTCACTTGCTGGGGATGTTTGCTGCAACTGTTTCACACTCGGCGGTATGATGAAAAAGGTTGCGTTTTCGTGGCCACTGGTGCGAATTGAAAATGTCCTCAAATAGTCCTTAACTATCTTTTACCCTGTACACTCACAAAAAGGAAGGCAATTTGTCTACCAATTGTTTAGAATTTTGTACCTAAAGTTACAACATTAAATTATTCTTACATTCTCTTTCAATAATGCTGAATGTATGTAGTGTCAATTCGTTGTCTCTTCATTTCTCTTTGTTCACAATAAGAAAACTGTTTCCTGATTTTGAGCTTATTGTTGATGTTCTTAAAATTGTGATTATCTTTTGATCACGTAGAAAGCTGTTTTTTTTGAACATTTGATTCTCCATATAATTCCAAGAAAAAAGAAAAAAGAAGGAAAAACATGATTATCAGGAAACAGAAGAAAAGAAATATAACTACTCTGATTCTTCCTAAACCTCTTGCTAAACCTCTGCAAGACAAGCCCGACCTGGGCCCGTTTGCCGCCAATATCTGCCCACTGTGCCAATACCCAGCTGACCATCACCACCATTCATCTGTTTGAGCTCTCCAGTTGGCCCATAGTTTTTTTCACTCTCCGGGGAATTGGAATAGCCGATGCTCGTTTTCTGGGTTGACTTTTCGGATACATTTAACCAGCTCGAAAGACTAGTAGTAATAATAGTATTATTATTATTATTCTTAACCGCAGTTTCATTTTCCTTGGTTGTTGCACACTGCTTTGACATGTCGACTAAATTTACATTCTCCTTATCGTTCTCATCAAACTTCAATGACGATGGCGACTTGTCCATGAGACGAACACTTTTAGCCGACCCTATTGAAGTGTAATTATTATTTGGCTTTAGTGGACTGGTCACCTCTTTATCGCCCATATCTGCAGTAAAAACTTGTTTCCTCGAGTCAATGGATAAAGAGAACAGCGACTCAGACGACTCAGCTCCCAGTTCAGGAAAACAATCTGCAACAAGGTTGTCAAAATCGTAAATTTGGATCGTAAATTCGTAAGATTTTACTAAAAATAGTTAAAATTTGCTAAACCCAACCCAAATTAACAAAAAAGAAGCAATATATATATATATATATAAATTCATTGGATCTTCTGATTCTACCTGATTCCAATTCTGCTGACGATTTGGATCGAGTAGGTGCGATTTTACGATCCGGATCGCGATTTTCACAACTTTGATCTTCTCCTTTGGAATTATCATCTAAAGTTTTTTGTTTTGAATTTTCATTTTCATTCTCCACTAACTTATCAAGATTGCAATTCATCTGCTCCTCTCCACTCTTACATCTGAGTAAATTAAATGTAGGGTAAAAGTTACAACATAAATTTACTCAACTAATAAAGTCGAAATATTGAAAAAAGCAGAGCAACTCGCTTACTGATCGAATTCCGAAATGGGTTGTCGTGTGGGATTAACAATAATAATCTCCTCTTCTTTCAGTGATTCAGCAGTAGCAACACCTAAGAGTGAGCCAGATTCATGCAGTTCATCGCTTGGAGACAAAGGCTAGAAATAAAAAATATAATAAATAAATAAATAAAATTGTTAGCAATAAACTGCTATGGCCACTACTAATAAAACCCCATTTAATAAATACTAATTTTTCAAAATAAATCACAAATATTTATTTATTTCTGTATAAGATTCAGAAAACAGAAAATTTAGCCTGCGTAGTTTTTACCTGGTCATGGACTTTCTTCAAGGTTTTTTTATGCTTCCAAGAGCCAAAACATGCAGTAGAAAAGCATCCCATTTTGAGTTCCCTTTTTATACTCTTCTGTTATGAAAATTTTCTTCAGGGTGCTCTAAGATAGAAAGGGATAGTTTGATCTGAAATGGAGTGGATTGCAATTTTTAGGGTTTGAAATTTAGTAAAGACTTTGAAAAATATGACCGTTGGCTCAGAATTTAATTAATTCTGACAAATATTGTCCATTAATTAATAACACAATATTTTATACTGCATAATATCATCATTAACTGGAAGGGTGTTTTGGTCATTTGAAGAGGACTAGAGATGTAGAAATCAAGCTTTATTATATTTAACTACTTTTCTCGCTCTTTCAGTGTGAAGAAGAAGAAGAACACCACTGCAATTCATCAGGTACACTTGTTTGGTCTTTTCTGCTCCAAAAAAATATTTAGGGTTTTATGTGTGATGAAATTATAGAAAAAGTGACAAATTTTGCAATTTATTGTGGGGATAAACACACTGATACCGCGAAACAAACATTTATTAGATCGTATGGGTAACATATTTCGACTGGAGATTGAGTAGAATCATACATATTTTAAGGACAAGCATTTGGCTAATTTTTTTATTTCTGTGCATGATTTTATGATTTATAAGTTGTTGCAGGTTTAGAAATATATTTTTAAATTAAAGCTTATTTACTTATTAAAAAATATGTCCATTTTGGCATATTTTTCAAATAAGAAATAAGAAAGTTAAAGTCTTGATCTTTTTTTGAATAAGAAATAAGAAAACTTGAATTAGTTTATTGTTTAGGTTCCATTTGTTTAGAATGTGTTTATACCAAGAAAATTCCGAGGCCTTTTCTCTTTTGAAAAGTTTTGCACTGACAAAGAACATTTGTCATCCATTGTCCCTTTCTAGCATTAGCACATATGCGTTGGATTTTATGTTTTTGTTTTGTGTTTGATTGACCTTTAAGATTTTGGATGTAGATGTTTGGCTGTTGGAGCATTATAAAGTATCAATTCTTTTCTGTTTTCCCCTCTGAACAAATGTTTTAGTGAACTATATTATATTTGGGAAAAAAGATGGTTTTCTTCGGCTGGTCTCGTCCATCTCGTCAAGAACAGAAAGCATGTATTGACAAGTAAGCTTTTTGTTATAAATTTATATGTAATACAAAAAAAACTTTTTTTTTTCCCTTAATTTAAAATTTATATATAAAAAAAAGGGTACGCTTTTTTCTTTCTTGTACTATGGTTTTAATACCTCCTTGAACAGGTCTGGTGTCTTCAATTATGATAGTAAATATAAAGGCACTACGGCTAAACCCGCGCTTGTGCTTAAGCAAGACAAGGAGCTATCAGAAGCTGGTTTTTCAGTTAACCACGCGCGTACTTTGGTTGGCTCGGGTCTCGAGACCTTTCAGAAAGGCAAAAGTGCTCTTCAGAATTGGAGGTTATGAGAATTTGTGGTTTAAATTTCATAACGGACACAAAAACCAATATCATGTTTTGATTGCATAATATAATTCAAATTTGCAGGCATTTTAATCTGAACTGGGCATTTGTCGATCCCAAGACTCCTATTCAGAGTGGGGTGAAGTTTTGCGTTTGTGCTAAAGAATTTTTCCCATGGCTTTTGATGCCTCTACAAGTTATCTATGTTAATGAAACCAAGAACTCGAATAAAGCTGAGGCCTTGTTTAGTTTCGGCAGTGGTACCCTTCAAGGACACCTCCTGGTATTATCTTATATTTTGTTGCTTTGACCCTTTAAATGATTTATGAAACCAAGAAATTCAATAAAGCTGTAGCCTTGTTTTTTTTCTTTTCTTTTTTTTTTAATCTTGATAATAACTAGTGGATGAACTAAATAGTAGATTTGTTTTGTGATGTATTCGTTTCTTGATAATATTTATCGTGTTAGTTGGATCGTTGAAGTTTGTATGAGTAAATGAGTGAAACTATGTGCTTGTTATAAAGGGGCTATATATATATATATTTTTTTTAATATCCCGTATTATTGTGCATTAAAGCAATATTATGTGGTACAAGCCGTCGAATAGGATTTAGCAGCCTGCTCAGTTGTTGATGATATGTTTGAAGCTGTACATGGAGTTTTTTTGAGCTTATCTGCTCGTAGCATGCTTGCCAGGCTAGAGAAAAAGTTTAAAAAAAAATTTAAAAAAAAATTGCATGCCGGGGCTGAGGGTGCATTTGGAAAGTCTCGGCGAGATTTTATGCCAATTGTTGCATGGAGACTCGACTTTTAGCTCTTTTTCTTTGTTTAGTTGTAAGAAATATTTTTTATTAATTATTTCCTTTTGAGGCAATATTCCTAGTACAGTGGGCATAGTTTGGTGGTAAAATACTGTTGCATGTATTTTGCATGTTTGTTTTCTTTGGATTCGTTAAAGTTTGTGACTCGAAAGGAGTTTATTGGTTTATTTTTCTTATAATTTAGCAACAGTGTTCTGATTTTGTGTAAACAGCAGTTCAATGTATAGATATATAATGGCTAGGATATTTTCTTATGCTGGTAAAACTCCTTACATTTGCCTTTTTTTCTCATTTTTATTGTTAAAATGATCTTTCTGAAGTGTAATTTTTTTTTTCTGAAGAGTAAAGAACACAGGGAGATACTACTTAATAATAGTATTAAATATTATGAAGAGGAAAAATGTTGAAAAAACTATTTTATACACTGTGTATTTACTCCACTGATATATATATTTCAAATCCACAACTACTAGCATTCCAAACTCAGATGAAATCATACATTACCCCCTTGCTAACCTATCTGCAGTTTTCTTACTAATATACACAATAACAACTCATACAATGCACAACTCCAGATATATTCATAATTTCCATGTTATCCAACAACTAATTTATTTGGAATCGAATAGATGGTGTACTACATGCCACCGGATAGCGGTACGTTAATACAACCAAGTGAGGCCCCTAGTCATTACTAAATTACTTACAATGTCGGAATTGGTTGATAAATGTTTCTGCATTGCCAACGTAGAGTCACGAGCAAAATGCTTCTGCCTCATAAGTACATAAGGGTATCCAACAAGTGACAAAATGTTTGCAGGCTTCGAAAATGAAAGTATTTCATACCAACATCATTCTTTTCCATCCATTGTAATTGAGAAGCGTTCTTTCACCTGCCTGCTTGCAACCCAAATCAAACGTTACAAACAAATATTAATAGTCGATTTAAAAAAAAAAAAAAAAAAAAAAAACATAAGACCAATAATACGGGATATTAAAAAATATATATTTATATATAGCCCTCTTTATAACAAAGCACATAGACTTTAACTCATTTACTCATATAACAAACTTCAACGATCCAACTAACACAATAAATATTATTAAGAAACAAACACATCACAAAATAAATCTACTATTTAGTTCATCCACTAGTTATTATCAAGATTAAAATAAATGAAAAGAAAAGAAAGAAAAAGATAGGCTACAGCTTTATTAAATTTCTTGGTTTCATAAATCATTTAAAGGGTCAAAGCAACAAAATATAAGATAATACCAGGAGGTGTCCTTGAAGGGTACCACTGCCGAAACTAAACAAGGCCTCAGCTTTATTCGAGTTCTTGGTTTCATTAACATAGATAACTTGTAGAGGCATCAAAAAGCCATGGGAAAAATTCTTTAGCACAAACGCAAAAACTTCACCCCACTCTGAATAGGAGTCTTGGGATCGACAAATGCCCAGTTCAGATTAAAATGCCTGCAAATTTGAATTATATTATGCAATCAAAACATGATATTGGTTTTTGTGTCCGTTATGAAATTTAAACCACAAATTCTCATAACCTCCAATTCTGAAGAGCACTTTTGCCTTTCTGAAAGGGTCTCGAGACCCGAGCCAACCAAAGTACGCGCGTGGTTAACTGAAAAACCAGCTTCTGATAGCTCCTTGTCTTGCTTAAGCACAAGCGCGGGTTTAGCCGTAGTGCCTTTATATTTACTATCATAATTGAAGACACCAGACCTGTTCAAGGAGGTATTAAAACCATAGTACAAGAAAGAAAAAAGCGTACCCTTTTTTTTATATATAAATTTTAAATTAAGGGAAAAAAAAAAGTTTTTTTTGTATTACATATAAATTTATAACAAAAAGCTTACTTGTCAATACATGCTTTCTGTTCTTGACGAGATGGACGAGACCAGCCGAAGAAAACCATCTTTTTTCCCAAATATAATATAGTTCACTAAAACATTTGTTCAGAGGGGAAAACAGAAAAGAATTGATACTTTATAATGCTCCAACAGCCAAACATCTACATCCAAAATCTTAAAGGTCAATCAAACACAAAACAAAAACATAAAATCCAACGCATATGTGCTAATGCTAGAAAGGGACAATGGATGACAAATGTTCTTTGTCAGTGCAAAACTTTTCAAAAGAGAAAAGGCCTCGGAATTTTCTTGGTATAAACACATTCTAAACAAATGGAACCTAAACAATAAACTAATTCAAGTTTTCTTATTTCTTATTCAAAAAAAGATCAAGACTTTAACTTTCTTATTTCTTATTTGAAAAATATGCCAAAATGGACATATTTTTTAATAAGTAAATAAGCTTTAATTTAAAAATATATTTCTAAACCTGCAACAACTTATAAATCATAAAATCATGCACAGAAATAAAAAAATTAGCCAAATGCTTGTCCTTAAAATATGTATGATTCTACTCAATCTCCAGTCGAAATATGTTACCCATACGATCTAATAAATGTTTGTTTCGCGGTATCAGTGTGTTTATCCCCACAATAAATTGCAAAATTTGTCACTTTTTCTATAATTTCATCACACATAAAACCCTAAATATTTTTTTGGAGCAGAAAAGA
>BMAC01001354.1:77437-94714 GCA_014905375.1 Phtheirospermum japonicum
ATCGGCTCCACGTCTCGGGCCAAGTCGCCGATGCCGAAGAGGATGTGTGGGATGTTTATTCTGGGCTTGTGGTGGCTGGGGATCTGGGCGCGGTGGGCGGATCTACAAAAATAGAGAAGGAGGAGTGGGCGAGGGAGAGGGACGGCGGAAAGAAGAATGGTCTGCAAAGAAGGAGAGCCGCACTACTGCGAGATCTGGTGGAAGCCGAACGCCACCTGCGGCTACGTCTGGCTTGTCGCGCCGCCTTCCGGAGTCGAGCTGTGGCCGAAAACATCGCCACCATACAGAGTCTCGGCCGACACGGCCCGGTTCAGGTACACCAAAACGATCTACACCACCGACGAATTTATCTTATGTTCTTTTTTCATTACTATTAATATTTATTTGTAACGTTTGATTTGGGTTGCAAGGAGGCAGGTGAAGAACGCTTCTCAATTACAATGGATGAAAAGAATGATGTTTGGTATGAAATACTTTCATTTTCGAAGCCTGCAAACATTTTGTCACTTGTTGGATACCCTTATGTACTTATGRGGCAGAAGCATTTTGCTCGTGACTCTACGTTGGCAATGCAGAAACATTTATCAACCAATTCCGACATTGTAAGTAATTAGTAATGACGAGGGGGCTCACTTGGCTGTATTAACGTACCGCTATCCGGTGGCTTAATGATATCATATATTCAGATCCAAATAAATTAGTTGTTGGATAACATGGAAATTATGAATATATCTGGAGTTGTGCATTGTATGAGTTGTTATTGTGTATATTAGTAAGAAACTGCAGATAGGTAGCAAGGGGGTAATGTATGATTTCATCTGAGTTTGGAATGCTAGTAGTTGTGGATTTGAAATATATATATCAGTGGAGTAAATACACAGTGTATAAAATAGTTTTTTCAACATTTTTCCTCTTCATAATATTTAATACTATTATTAAGTAGTATCTCCCTGTGTTCTTTACTCTTCAGAAAAAAAAATTACACTTCAGAAAGATCATTTTAACAATAAAAATGAGAAAAAAAGGCAAATGTAAGGAGTTTACCAGCATAAGAAAATATCCTAGCCATTATATATCTATACATTGAACTGCTGTTTACACAAAATCAGAACACTGTTGCTAAATTATAAGAAAAATAAACCAATAAACTCCTTTCGAGTCACAAACTTTAACGAATCCAAAGAAAACAAACATGCAAAATACATGCACAGTATTTTACCACCAAACTATGCCCACTGTACTAGGAATATTGCCTCAAAAGGAAATAATTAATAAAAATATTTCTTACAACTAAACAAAGAAAAAGAGCTAAAAGTCGAGTCTCCATGCAACAATTGGCATAAAATCTCGCCGAGACTTTCCAAATGCACCCTCAGCCCGGCATGCAATTTTTTTTTAAATTTTTTTTTAAACTTTTTCTCTAGCCTGGCAAGCATGCTACGAGCAGATAAGCTCAAAAAACCTCCATGTACAGCTTCAAACATATCATCAACAACTGAGCAGGCTGCTAAATCCTATTCGACGGCTTGTACCACATAATATTGCTTTAATGCTCTGTAGCCAGCTTGATGCAAAGAATCCACAATAGATACCTGAGTAGAAAAGGAAATAAAACCAAATTGATCAGTATATGCAACAAAGACTAAAAGCAACCTAAACCACCAACATATTTGATAATCCCTCCGTTTTACTTCACACAAATTAAGAAAACATTGGTTAATAGAGTTGAAATATTACATTTTCCATTTATGCCCCTATGCAACAATATTCGACTTTTCTTCTTTTCATACTAAAACATTGACCCAAACTTTATTTCCTATTCCTAAGCTTTTCTACAAGGAACCTAGCTTATAATTCTCAGATAAACCACTCCATTGTCCCTTAACGTTGGTTTTCATCTCACTATTTAGTCTCCCATCTCCCAAATGCACCATCTTGGTCCCTCCCCAAAACAAGGGTTTCTGCCACTCACAAATGGAATGCCCTACTTGCCAAAGAACAATTTTGGTCAGCAAGGTATATACCAATCAGAAAATTTTGGGGATTCACCAACTACAGAACTAGGGATTTTTTCAATCTAAAATTGCAATTATAATATCTGCTTCTATGATAAAATAAAAAATTGGTTTTAAAATAGAAGGTGAAATGTCAACAGTAAAATTCAATGTAGGTAAGCAAACTACAAATTTGACAACAAAGCAGAAAACTAAATTGAGCTGAATGCAAATTTTAAATTAAGTGAAATCGTTACATATGCAACAAATTCACTAGAATTAGTACAAGTTGCGGAGCAGGCAAAAAGGAAAAGAAGAAAAGTCAAGGTCAATTAAAATGCAAACCTGAAGAATTAAACAGATTATGTTATATATCCTCTTAGAGTGCAACTAACCTGAACGAACTGCATTTAGATCAAACAATGCCAGTGATTGGATGAACAGAATTTTTATTTATGACATAATATAGTAGGAATTTCGATTATTGTAGCTTCGGAGAGCTAAATTTGAGAAATAGGGAACCACAATGATGGATCAAGAGGTGAGGAACAATGCGTGAAGAAAACAAGAAAAAAGGGCCCTATTAAGTAATTTGGCCTAAGAAGTCAATGCCGAACAAATTTATGTTGACATATAAAATACATTGTCGACATTTCCTCACTTTTACCATATCAAAGTACTGAAGATCTATCTATGGGGACACGTAATCAAATACTTGAAATACTTTCGTGGCAACTGGCAAGACACATATCCAACATAAGACTAAATGGAATTATTAGACTGAAAGAACTTTATTGTAACATCAATGGAAAATCTCACCCAAAAAAAGTCAAAACGGAGCCTCGAGTGACTCATCCCAGACATCTGCACTTCCATTGGAGGCATCTTCTGCATCTTCCTCCATCGAAAGCCTAATGTATTCTCTGTGTGCAAAGCGATCCCACTCGGTCAAAGTTGGGTTCTCACGCTCCTGTCCAGATATATATATGAAACTGTAATGAGAGAACTGAACCTTGCAACTCTATGGAACGCATCTAAAATGCGGCAGCATCAAATATCCATAAAAAGATAGGAAAATTGCATCAACTTTACCTGGCGAATTAGAAATGGATCACGAGTCTCAAAAGCCATGAACTTGTTCAGGTTAAAAAGGATATTAAAAACACTGCCAGAAAGTTTGCCTCCTTTAAAATCATGTAGAGTAAAATAACTCTCATCCTGCATATGAAAAAATTTAAACACCGTGAGATATTATAGAAGGTTGGAACCAATATTCTACAGATGCGTCAACATATAAGACAATTAACTTCTTCAACCATAATATTCCAACATAGGCAGAGAGCTGTTCAGTTCTCTGAACCTCTCAAGTTTTTACAGATTTGGTGCTTTCAAGTCTTAAGTATCAAACTAGCCAAAGCCAACTTAAGACTTCCGGCAGATTACAATCCCATCACGGTAATGTTCTTTCTTGCTAGATTACAGTTTGAGAGGGGAAGCCCCATAGTTATGCAAAAATGTAGAAAAACATCATTCGGGTTATAGTATCGTTTTCTTCTACAGAAAATAACGGCAACAACAGGACCATAAGAAGGAAAGGAGTTCAAGAAGAAAATTTATTTATGAGAGAGAGAGAAGGAAAAGCAAAATAAAACACACCAAGGTGAAAACAATCCATTAGATCTAGTGGAAGCTCACCTCTGGACTAATCATGTCAACTATTTGACACAATATATCCTCAAAAAGGACAGGCTCTTGGGCCATGCATTCCATTCTGTGCAACTGCTCCTCATAAAAGAATTGCATTTCATTCCTCGTAATAACTCCATTTCCATCTAAATCTATGCACTTGAACCTGAGAAAGAAAAATTAACCTTTAACATGCGTATAAAACAACAATAACAACAACAACAACAACAACAACAACAACAACAATAATAATAATAATAATAATAATAATAATAATAATAATTGAAGCAACCATTATTATTGATACCAAAAAATGAAAAGGAAACAGAAAAGACGAAGTGATTCTAATATACCACACCGTATACTCCTAGTTTGATCACAATGGTCACTAATCACAACTAATGAATACAATTTGGAACCTAAACTTCAAGAAAACCATCAAAAATTAGATTTACCATTAGCCCATGTCATAAATTTACATACTCAATCTCCACAGGAGATCATATATGATGTTAGTGTTACTATTCTCTCTGCATGAAAATAACATCTTAGTTAATTGTCCACTAACTAGAGAGTATGAGTAAGAATAGAAGCTCTTTTTCTGAGCCACCTGTCAAAAGGACTCAGTGGCTCACTCTGCATACCACAAACCCTGCAAAATACATGTACAAAGGATTCTTAGAGTAAATCAGGCTCCATTTTTTTTCTTGATTCTCCATCCATTTCCTACATTATGAGACCACGCCTTCAGCAAATGATGAACATAGTCTAGGTGCGACAAGATCAAAAAGAAAAAAGAAAATAAGAGCCTACAATATTCAAAATCAAGATTGCAGATATATTTTACTTTCCAAATAAAAGTATACATACCAATACTCAAGACTAGGCTCAGACGATTTGTCTTCCTCTGACAAAATGAAGTAAACGAAATCTTCATAACCCATCTTTCCTTCAACTTTACTGGTGAACTTTCTGGGAACCTTACACAATTGCAAATATGAAATTCTTAGAAGGTGGATGAGGCGGCCTAAGAAACAAATCAATCTTTATTAACTTGCAAAAGTCTCTTTTATAGCAAAATGAAAAGGGAAAACACAAACCTGAGAAAATATTCTATCAACAATCCTGTACGTAAGTGCGTGGTTCCCATATCTGATGAGGTTCTCTTTGTCAATCAAAAAATCATGATCCGTGTCGAGCTCCCAGAACTTGCAATATATCACGTAAAAATGTTCATAAGAGAAGTACCTGAAGCAAAATAGGAATGCGAAGGAGAAAATGAAATGATCAGGATCAGTGGAGATCTGAATTGGTAGTAGACAGATTAAATTAAAATCCATGAAACACTCCTAAATAAGATTTGCTGCTTGGCAATCTAATACATGCAAAATAAATAAATTACTATGATAACATATTGGAACTCGGCAAACTACACAGTCCCGTGTAGAAACTTGTGCAACTCACTGGCATTAACAAAAGAATTACCTAAAAAAATCTTCAACAGAGTAAAGCCATTATCAAAGGCTAAAGGTGCACCAAGGTGCAAGGCGAGCCGCACACCTTTTGCATGTGAGTCGCAATAGTTAAAATTTTTGAAAATATATAAATGTTGCTTTTAGACTACAAAAAAGCAATTATAAGATTATGAGTGATTATATCTCATAAAAAAAAATCATTCATGGCAATTCATATGAGCAAAACAAACATCAAACTCGCAATTAATAACATTTATAATGGCCTAATAAGAATAATTATTTATTGCCCTAAAACCCTAGTTTTTTTTTTCTTTCGTTTTCTTGCCCCATATTTGATTTCTTTGCCTTTGTTATGTTCTTTTCGGATGTTAAAAAATGTCAAGCAAATCCGACAAACACATAAAAAGTGCTATAAGAAGGAAAAAAAATGAGCCTGACTGCCAGGCATGCCTAGGCGCGTGACTCGGTGCGCATCCCACACAGCGCCCGCCTTTGGGCTTGGGAGGTGCTGTAGGCTGCGCACAGCGCCTTAGGCGCGCCCTTTAACATGTATGAGTAAAGCGTATCATAAGCTTTTCTAATTACCTCAAGACTTTGTTAATGTCCTCTTCTTCATCTGCATGCTGCATTGCAGCAATTAAGTTTGAACGTTTCAGCTCCCTGAGTGTAAGACGACCATTACCCGATCTATTCACGTAGTAAAATATTCTGTATATAACAGTTTCAGCTGGACATAGCAATGAATTGAACAGTCAATCAACTAAGGAGTGTGGGTACTTAAACAAGTAGATAGGAAATGTAAGTTCAACTTGAACATCAGCTCAGCCAGTCAACAGAAATTTATCTAACAGTCCAGCCAATGCATACCAACATTGCCCAATAAAATAATGAAACAACTGTATATGGATTGGACAACTACAGAAAGGTCACAAAAAACATTAAGCTGTGGATCATCAATCAGAATGGTTGCTTCCAACCAAAGTACAAAACACGAAGAGAAGACTAAACATCTCTCGGGACAAAAAGGTAAAAAGTGTACAAAACAGATCATACTGCGAATTAAATTAACATCAAAATAGTGACCGGTAGTCAGTCAAACACCAAGGGTAACATCGAGTTCATGGTCATGCCAAACCTGTAAGCATTTCAACATCATTTACTTTAGTCATTTCAACCTCGATATGATCATGAAACTGGATTAGTCGGCCCTCTGGGGCGGGAGCTATAAACTCTTTTGTGTAAATTAATTAAGAGTTATTTTATCATAGCTATGATCAGAACACTTTTTCTTAATCCTTGACAAGATGCAAAGGTTCATAGTTAATATGAGTGCCATTACAAGATGCTGGAGTTTAAGAATCTAGATGTCCAGGGAAAGGCGGTGCGTGGTTAAAATTTACGTGCATATATGTTGTCCAGAAATCATAATGAAGCGAGGGAGATCGACTCAATCAATGTTGAGATATAGAGTAGAATAGAACTAACCTAGCTTAGTGGGATGTTGGGATATAGAGTAGAATAGAACTAACTTAGCTTAGTGGGCCTAGCTCAAATGTACTACGTTATACACATGGAATATACAAACCCTAATTTTAACATGGTACCTGGGTCCTAAATCTTTCTTTAAAAAGAAAAAAAGAAAAAAAAAACAATCAGTAAGCCACCGTCTTCTCTTTCAGCAGAATCGCGCAGTCGCCGTACGCACCACCAGTCGAAGTTGGCTTAAAGTGTCTGGACAAGTACCAAAGCAGGTGGAGATTTCAAAATATTAAAATTTCTAAGGGGTATGAAATATAATGGATGTGCTAAAAAAATCCATTTGTCTTTTTAAGTAAAAAATTAATATATTTTGGTTGGTTCAGGGTTTCTTCTGGTTTTGTGACAAAAAGTAAAAAGATGAATATAGTGGGATAAGAGATAATTAGACAGGAGAAAGATAAAGAAGACGGGGACTACAGAGGTGGCACTGGGTATGGGACCATTTTGTGGGGATGGCCCTTTGACAGGCCCAGCAAATGGTGGGTACTCGTTTGCTAGGGTGCATTTAATAAATCAGTCGATCAGCAGTATTGAAACTAGTCAGCATTTCACAGTGACAACCAACTCATTTTTCTAACTGAGAGACAGATTGATCTCTTGCTTAGCAACAGAGTAAGCAACTTGCATGTTTACAACTGCTCTAGCAGTATTCGGTTACTTGAAATATGCTCATCAGTCAGCAACAACAATACAGAGTAGAAATTCTAAAGTATAATGCCTGCATAGCAGATGTTGGTCACAGACGCAGCATTAGCAGATTACAACTAACTTACCTAAGAGAAAGAGAGAGTCGGTGGAAATTACATATACGTGCAGGCATTTAACGAAGAAGAAGACATTGAACCAATTTGAGTCAGCAATAATTGAATAAATGAGAGAGAAGATACAATATGAAACATACCATATCTTTCTTGAAATTCTGGTGTACTCTGTAAGAACTCTAACCCTGGATGAGTTGCCAAAAGTTCCCGAAGCACAGGTTTGAAGTCATCCTATTCCAGTTCATAATATTGCCAACACATGAAGCAGATATTAATAACAATAAGTAACTTTTCAGTAATTTAAATATTAAAGAATAATCTTCATGATCGTCATTTAACCTGGGCCAAGTATTTGAGCTCTGGTTGCTTCAAGATTGAGTATAACTGAGTTGATATATCTTTGGTTAACATGTTTCCGTTGATCCAATAATCGACAAATGCATCCCTGTTTGCATATTTCAATCAAAGTGAGCAAATATGCATCAACTCTAAATAAGATCCATCAAAAACATGAATCATTGATGAGTAAATCAACCACAACAAATTGTTAATGTAATGAAAATTTTCTGGAGTAAAGATTCCAAAAAGAACAGATTACTTAACAATTTAGAATTGATCGGTCAAAGTTCAGCTAGGCTACATTTAAAAACTAGCTGTCAATCATTAAAATATTAAAGTGACTGAAGGCTACAACTAACCACTAAGTCAGAAATAAAATATAAGACTCAAGACGAGAACTTGCTGTAAACATTTCAGCAACGAGAATTACTTCTACACAGAAGAAAATAAAATGCAACGTTCCAGTTGTGACTTTCCAATGACCCTAAAGTTTTACACAGAACAATTCATACATCATGAATGCATATTGTGTTCTTAGTTATGAGGCCTGAAATGGAAAAGTTCGCCATCTGTAGATTGTATTCCAAAACCTTGGGGGAAATGGCTGCAATCACAGATATCGTTTTTTCTTTAAGAAACAAAACATTTTGTTTGTTAGAATCAAATATCGCTTCATTTGTTTGTGCATTGTACAAGAACAACTAGGATTTCCAAATTTCTTAGTTATTTAATGCTGCAAAAGATGAACCTATACCGTACAATGTTATTCATAAAGATACCATGGGGCTATACAGAAATAAAATGGAACATTCCCAGATCAAAGTAAAGCTGGACAGAAAGGGGAAGAAATCAAAACAATACCTGGTCACAATTCCACTGCCCTTTGAGTCGATCTTTCTAAACAAAATAGTGGAGAAGAACGACGGAAGCTTGCAAATTTCCTTAGTTACTGGTTTAAATTCTGAAAACCCATGAAATTTAAGTACATAGACAGTCACTGATAGGCAGATGATCAGCTATTTAACTTTCAAGTTCCATATGCAATAGTATATAATGATATGCCCAACATTCTACGAAGCTAAAACATATACACATCTAGACAATCTCACCATGCATTTGGAGTCCATCCATGTGACCATAAAAAAATTGATTGATTCTAAACAAGCACCTCTCTCTCAATTCATTTGGTGGTGGACGGCCATTTTGGAAATAGAACTGCACATATCACAAGTCTTGTCAAGATATCAATGTTCCCAATATAAAGAAAAGCAGCATAGTGCCAATAGAAGAAACCATTTCTACAGATAATAACACCACAACAACTAATTCAACCTGAGGTATAAGCTCTTTCACAGGTTCATTCACTAATTTCAAGGGAGAACCTAAAGCAGATGGGCCTGCCCTCTGTTTCATGATTCGAGGGGAACCTGATGAACTTCTTGGTGAAAGTGGTGGCGTACTGCCAGCAGGAAACATTGAAGGCAGTGAATTGCTAGTTGCAGCATTGGGGCTAATTGACGTTCCAGAGGCATTCACTGGGCCACCTCCCTTAGCATTATTGAGCAAGGATTTTACCTGTAATACATAAGTGAATCTTTATGAATATATCTGATTTACATGCCAAACATAATGAGCTTCAGCTTGAATTATTCAGGAGAATGTTGCAACAAGAGCAATCACTAAATTCCTTCTACCTTCACTTACAGAGAAGCATTAGTCCATACTCCCTTTGTTCCAAATTCGTGGTCTCCAATTTTATATTTTAATATTATGCTTCTATTTTAAATGAATTACAAGACAAGACTCATGTCCTAAAATGAGACATTTTCCCAAAGCTACCCATTGGTTAAAGGTGACAGCTTCAGCTCCTATCTAAATTTGAGCCTAGCCACTTTCTAGCTAACACAGGGAGTACCAAGAACTTTCCATGTTGGGCAAAAAAGTATACAAATGCTTTTAGTAAAAAATTACATTCCTGTTAGTGTGAAAAAGGTGATATTAGATCCGACTGAAGTCAATAATTGCAGTTCACATGAGAGTAATATCCATTTCCAACCGCACCAACATTACAATCAATATTACATGTGAATGTAATCACGAGATATCTTGAGATTATAATTTCAATTCTGTTGCATAGCTGTCCACGTTAAACTATACAAATTTACAAGAGATGGAACTGTGTTTCTGAAGCATCAGAAAGAGAACCCTATAGGGCGGCAAGATATTCCAAGGACAGAACTTACAAATACATCAGGCACAAATAAATCAGCAACTAAAAGTCTCACATAACATCTCATATTTCACTTGGGTTTCATTTGGTTTGGAGGATCTGTAGGAAGACAATGTGTAGGAGACTTTACTTCCCTACAGGGAACTAGTAAAGATTAGACAAAGAGGTGATATGGCCAGAGCATACTCTCAGATAACTTTTTTCCTAACATTTGAGGAAGAAACCAACATAATAGACTACAGTGGAAAAATATAAACAAGTGCCACAAATAGAAGTGTAGAATAACATGCGGATCAATCTTTATCCTACCCATCCCCAAACCTAATTTCCCCCAATCAGAAGCAAAGAAAAAATTGAGATATATATCCAGTATAACTTTGATCCGCTCTTCTTGAGGTGTCCATCCGATTAAAACCAGTTATAAAAAAATGTGGTAAACTAACCGTAACCAAACCGGATGAATACCGGTTAAGATTAAGGTTATGGTTTCAATTTATTTTATTATTTTTGCGGAAACCGAAAACCGCTGGGTTTTTGGTTCCGCCGATTGAAATTCAAATTTTATAAAAAAAAAAAAAAGAAGAAGAAGAAGAAGAAGAAAAACAAACGGCCATTTCAGTTTTAGGTTATCCCAAACCATAACCAAACCACCCGAAACCGGTTCACGGTTCGGTATGTAACCGTGAACCATGGTCAACGGTTAACCAAACCGTTGACCACGATTACAAACCACTGGTTGGCCGGTGAACCGGAACCGGATGGGCGCCTCTACGCTCTTCATCACATCAAAAAACAACTCTTAAACATTCTGCTCTTGCTACAGCTACAGACGCGGATCAGCACACATAAAGCAGAAGCCAATTGTGCTTTGCATTGAAAACATCAACACAGCATCAATAAACCAAGTTTTTCTATCCTTCGAGAAAGATAATCCATTTTTCCTTTTCACAGGTATATTAAATGCTAATTTCCCTTATATACTCCTACTTAATCTTCTTGAAACCGACCAATTATGTATATCATCATTCACTAAATAGTATCAGAAAAGGTGCAAAACAGGCAATGTTACTAATGGCAGATGGCGGCTTAAAGCGGTGAGCCAAAAATCTGCCATGAAGAAATGGCGGAAGGCATGGCGGACCAGGAAAAGAAAAATACAATACATATATGTACACTAAATTACAGCAGAAATGGATAAAATACCATAAAGACTTAAAATCTGTCAAGTGCCATAGGTTAGATTAATTGGTATCATTAATAATCAAAGTTTCAAATGTAACTAACATAGAGCTAGAGCTTTTCTATTAAGTCAATGATAATAAAAATTATTCAAAAATTGGGGTCAATGCTCTGCATAAAATATTCTTTTACAGATGAAGTATCAATTTTGATCCCAATGTTCAACGCAAATAGAGATTATCAACTAAGAGTACAGTAGAAAGTTGTAGTAACAAGCAAAAACATTTAAACTAGACATGTTTTACTTAGCAAAAAGCCAAGAAAAGTGAGTAAACAAGCTGGAGGCACAACTTCTTCAAAGTGAAAATAAATGATGTGAACTTCATGAAAATGAGGATGCAACGCATACGTTTGGGTGGGGAAAATATAATCTTCAGCTAAAAGCCTAAAATACTCTTCCAAATTTAGATATATGAGCATGCAAAAAAAAAGGAAAGAAAAGAAAAAAAAAAAAAATTACACTTTAAAGTCATTATAATAATTTAAAGCGCTATAGAGTCCCTCAACATTTAACGCTTACGGTTAATTCTCTAAAGCCCAAACATTTAACATCTCTCTTAACATCATATTATTTATATAGAACACATTATTACAGATCATAAGAGGAATGAGTGTGCCAAGAAACAACAGCAATTGTTATCATATCAACTTTGTAGTGCTCCATAGAAACCTTCTCAAACCAAACTAAAAAGCTCTGGTAATGCAAAAGTGATTACCAGGAGATAAACAATAGTCATCCATATTTGACACGCTGACATGACCAGGAACAATAAAAAGTGCTACCACTGGAAATTCATGTGCAACTCTTTAACCAAAGACTGAGCATCAGGATAGGTATCCTTCAGCCATTTTCATTTGCCTACTGGGCCATTAAGAAATCACACAATTGGCCTCTCTTGGACTCACTTAAGTATCTGTATTTGACAAGACCTTGAAATTCAAAATGATAAATAAAGTGACTCGACTATTCCGTATCACCAATTCCTTGATTATAGCAGTCCAAATGCACGTAGCTAATCTTCGGTTTCCAAAATTTATCATCCCCATTTCCAAGCCAAAAAAAAAACAATATTCACCACGGTCCTCCAACAAGAATCGGAGCAACGTATAGCCCAAAACCTAAAATATCCCTGGGTAGACCACCATGTCCAAATAACATTGCATGTACATGGGCATTGGTCTTTTGCTTAATTACTCATTCATGTGCCATAAATCAACTATCCTACCCCACCAACTAAGAACAAGCACGTAACCAATAACCCAATAACGAAGAATCATTAGCTGAGTTTAAAAAACTAATAAAAAAGAATTGAGAGAACGTAATAATTACCAAAGAATTGGTCTCAGGAAGTGAAAGCCACTGATCAAAGAGCTTTTCAGCTACGTATGGGTTAGCTTTGATTGCGTAAGGAGACACCTCCGAAAGCTGCAATAGTTCGGCATCGAGGCACGTGACATCTCCATTGAAATCCAAATCCATCTCTTTCACGAGCTCCTCAAATTACAATACAACAATACAACTCGCAACCCTCAGATCTTTGAGCCCTTCTTGAAACATCAAAAGAACCGTAAAATAACCCAGAGACAAGCAAAAAAGCCCGGATTTTCTCAACTCACGGATCTTTGAAGATTCCAAATCCACGACACGTGAAATATTCCAGATGCGTATAGTTATACGTATGCAGCATTCAGAAAACCCCCCTAAATTTCGAGTTAAACGGAGATCGAAGAGACGAGAGTCGCATAGAGATTGCAAACCCTTAACGGAATTGAGGTGTATAATATGCCTGTGCGTGCGAGGGGGGATGGAGGTTAGAGAGAGGGAGTAGTAGATTGAATATAAATCCGAAAGGCTGATTTGAAGTGATGAATCACAATTCCAACCCACTAAATTTTATGTTTTTTTACTCGTTATATAATTTATCATGGTATATAACATATATATATATATATATATATATATATATATATATATATATATATATATATATATATCATATAAATTGATACATATTATTATATGATCATATATAACTGATATATCTTATAATAAATAATTAAAATTTTAAATTAAAAATCTAAAATCATAACATAAAAAACTAAACTATGAAAAACTAAATCTTAAAATGGAAAATTAAACCCTAAATTTCTATTATATAACATCATATATAACTGTCATATATCATCATATATAACTGGTAGGATGATAGATTTATGTCGGGATCCTAAAATAAAAAACTAAACCTAAACTAAACCCTAAAATAGAAAACTAAACCCTAAAAATGAAAATCTAAACCCTAAATGGAAAACTAAACTCTAAAATAGAAAAGTAAATTCTAAACTCTAAATTTTTGTCATATATCAATATCATATATAACTGACATATATCATCTCGTGTATTTGTCATATATCATCACATATAACTAGATAATAATAAATTTTCGCATAATGTACCTAGTAAGGTGCACCTAGATTCATATAATTATCTCCCATCATTGTTACAAAAATCAAAGGCCGTGTTTGTTATGTTTCAACTTCCAAATTCAGTCTTTTACACAAAATTAAAAATTCAAATTTCAGCTTTAGAAAATCAATTTTGATAGTTTATACATAGTTGGGTATATAGTTTTATAGTTACTTTAGCAAATTGAAGTAGTTTTTATGTATATAATAATTTTAAAAACTGTTGGAGTGGGTCAATTTTCTATATTTTAATTGGGATGAACTATCTGCACCCTTAAAAACTTTTAAAACACCCAAACAAAAAAGTAAAATACATTTAAATGATCAAATTACCTTCAATCCCTAAATACACCCCACGTACATTTAAACATCTTCTTTAGTCGTCGCATAACCCTCTGAGGTTTTTTCTGATGGTCGCCGGTACTATCAGCTTCGTCTCCTTCGGATGACCCTACCCTCCAAGTTTTGTCGTCGTCTGCTACAACTAGCTCATTCAAAAGACTTGACATTATCTCTTTACCATGCTAAAAAATCGTCACCACACTAGCAATTTTCTGCGTCATGTAGTTTCCCCTCACACAACTGACCATAAATCCCTAATCATCATAAAAATCCAACCCTAGCCAACCTACCCTTTCGTTGGAATCTCACTTATGATGGGCGGTGCCATAGTTGGCCAAACAAACCACTGTCATTCAACTATTGAGTTCAAACAACCATGGTCATCATCGTTTGACCCCTGATTTCGAACAAATCACTGTCGTGCATCTTTAGTTCTTCGAATGGGGAATGGCGATCATCGTAGAAGTATCAAATAGGTCATCATGCAATGCATTGCATCCCTCTTTCTTCGCTACTTCTCGTCGTCGTTTGCTCATTTTCTATGTGTGCGTATGATTGTGCTTAGGTTGAGGTTTGGGAGTTTTATATATGTTGGGGTATCTTTAGCATATGGCTGGGTTTGAATATGATTTATACATATTTGTGTGGGGTTTTTGTGTATTTTAGTCTCATTTTACGTATTTTTGTAGGGTTTTAGTAGTGTTGTGAGTCTTTTTTGCTTATTTTGCATTTTCGTAGCTTGTGTCGTCTTTTTTTTTTTGTGTGTGTATTTCTCATATTATTTTAGGATTTTTAGGTTGGACTAGACCGAGTTCAGGAGATGAGCCAAGCACGATGAATTCAATGATAAGTGTCGATGTGTCTATGATGCGAAAATCGAGCATAAACGATGAGAATTGTGACCATCTACATTTTCGGCCCACACATTCACTTGCTCAATGTAGTATTTGTCATAATATAAGCATAACTCCCTGAACCCTTAGGATATTCGCTTATATTTAATACCATTGGAAACCTATGACAGTTATCTACAATATTTATGTTTGCCACTTTTTTCAATTTAGAATTTTAGAGTGGTAAAAATCATCTTGGAGTTGGAATATTGCACTGAATTTCTAGATGTGGAAGTTCTTATTTGAGGCTATAAATCTCTCCAAAAAACTCCAAATGGAGTAATTCAAAAGCCAAAAAAAAAAATACAGGAGGTGGGGATATATTTTATATTTAGACATCTGGCACTAATTCAGAGATTACAAGCCTCAGAATGCCTGACGACTATACATATGTTGCACCGTCTATCAACAGTAGCTACTGTCTTGATCGGCCAAGTGGCTCTTTTTGGAACCAAATAACTATTTCTCACTCTTTTAACCCTATAACCACAACACATATCCTCACATCATCTTATCTCTTAAAATCTCTTCCCAACTTCATCTTCTTCACTCATTTTTCATCTTTGTTTTTAGTTTTTAATAAAATGTAGACTTTATGGCATTGCTTGGATTTTGGATAAAAACTTAGGATTAATTTGTGTAATTACTTATTTGAATGATGAAACCGACCTTTGTTTGTGAGTAATCCTTCCATTTACTTTCTTTAATTATTCAAATTTATTGTTTACTTTCATTATGAGTTTTTGTTGGGTTTGTGATGTCCTTATTTTAGTGGTTTGCTTTATTGCATTTTCTCATGATTTTAGGTTAGAGGATTCTTAGAAATTTAGATGATAATGTTTGGTATTTTTAAAAGATTCTCATCCATTGTTGTTCTTGTTCATGTTTGAAGCTTATTTCCTCTTTTGGCATGTTAGATAAAAGTAATAGTGACGTTTGGGACTTGCAAATGGGTCTCTTTCAATTTAATGCACTTAGTTAGTAATGTAGGCTAGGTTCTTTCCAAGGATTTGAGCATGAGTATTGTAGCAACTTTAACCTTCTTGTTGTAGTTTAGATGTTTTCCCTCCCTTGCTTTTATTAGTTTATTTTGTTTTAAGTTTATGATATTCATGATTTCTCTAGTTTTATGTTCTTGATTTCCAACCTTCAAGCTTTAGTTGTAACTTCATACTCCTTTGCCGCCACCACCACCACCACCACCACCACCACTACTACTACTACTACTTCAAAGTTTCGATTTTAATTATTATAATTTGAACTCTTGTCTTATTGCTAAAACCAAAATCCCAAATATTTGATTGTGCGCTTAGCATAGTTTCCTTTTTTTTTATAAACACAAGAACCACTTTCGATTAGTTTTTCTTATGAGATAAGACTCTAGTCACCTCACCCCACCACAATCGACCCCGTTCTCTTGCGGGCGATCCTCAAAATATTTTTAAAAATAGTGCGCTTGAGATTACTTCAAGATTTGGCGCCGTTGCCGGGGAAGGATAAAAGTCGTGATTTTTGTGTTTGCTCTTCATGCATTTAGTTCATGTTTTTGTTTGCTTTGTTATTGTGTCTTGTTCGTGTTTGATTTTTCTTTTTGTTCATTTTACTTATTTCCCACCGGTGCGTTTAATCTCGTTTGTTGAGTGCTATGTGTGCAAGGTACATCGACAACCTCAACCACATCTTTTGAGATTCGAGATTCAAAAAAAAAAAAAAAAGATGACCACCTATCGGCCTCTTTATGCCGATGTTCAATCTCCACAGCTCACTATCCCACTTATCCTCGAGATGCGAGCTTACGATCGATACTGAGGATTTACAATACGATCTACTCCTGTTGTTCCATGGGCTTTTGAGCGAGGATCCACTTGCCTTTTTTTTTTTGTGATTATGGCACCATCACTCATTCATTTCCTCTTCAGGGCCTCACCATGGATCAAGTCAAGATGTGTCTCTTCTTATTCTTGTTGCGGGGTCGGGCACTTACATGGCTTAATAATGCAAAGCCTGAATCCATGTTATCTTGGAATGCGGTGTATGATCATTTCATGGAGGAGTTCTATCATCCTCCACCCGCCTCCCGTTCTATTCATCGAGCTATAATTCATACATTTAACACACGTGTTTTGCATGTAATTGTTGTGTTTTTCTCGTTTTTTTAATTAGGGTTTTATATTATTTTGTTAGTTCTTGAGTTGGTTAGCTAAGTTTTTAGGTTACTTTTCTTATTTTAGGAGTTTTTGTGTTCAATTGTTGATTTCTTGATTAAAAAGGGTTAAAGGGTTTTAATTAAAGGTTTGGTGAAATTCTTGAGTTTTT
>BMAC01001354.1:99089-169374 GCA_014905375.1 Phtheirospermum japonicum
TCGGAGGAGGACTCATTTTCATTTTCGGATGACTTTAACTCTCTTGATCCTTTGCCTTTTACTTCAAAAGAGTCTTGCGAAGAATGGGTATATATGGAATTYGTCAAGGAAAGGGTCGAACGGGTTTATATTGAGAATTTTGTCAATGAGGACGTGGTTTGCCCGGATGTCAATATTGAAAGATGTTGTGTTGATGAACCCCTTGCTCTTGATGATAAACTCCTTGTTCTTAATGATGAGTTTGTTGTGCCTCTATGTGACCCCGGTTTGTGCATAGATGATTCTCGATGTGTCRTTGAGGGCACCGACATATTTTTGGCGGGGGAGGTGGCAATTATTGATAAACCAATTGGAGAGTTTAAAGATTTTCTCGGAGTGGAGATTATCGATGATGGGTTGGGAGTCGATTCCATCAAGAAGCTTGAAGATTTTCTTGGGGTGGAGATCGTTGATAACAATATTGGAAGACTTGATGATTCTTTTGAGAAAGAAGAGGAGTGCAAGTCGATCACTATCTTGGCTAACTCGAATCGAGGGGAAGAGGAGAGGTTGGATGAAATGCTTAAAGTTCTTAAGAGTGCGATTGGGTGGAAACCCGGAGTGGTTGAGAGAGTTAGCCCGTGGAATTCAAGTCTTGATGAAATGGTGAGAGTCGGAAATGGGAGGTCGTTTGAAGTTCTTAAAATTCTTAAGGGGGATATTGGTTGGAGACCCGGAGTGATAAAGGGAGCTAGTCCTTGGGCTTACTTGCATAAAATTATTTTGGAGGATGATGCCACACCACCTCAAGAATTTCAAAGGCATTTGACTCCAAATTTCAAGGAGTTTGTGGACGACGAGAGGAGGATCGAGGACGAGAAAGGAAAGTGGATGGCCCCGAGGGATAAAACGGGATGGAGGATGTTGATCGAATTTGAAAAGTTAAATGTGGCTACCAAGACCGATCGTTTCCCTCCCCGGTTGCTCGACCACGTGTTGGGAAATATACCCGGCCATTACTCTTTTTGCTTTTGGGATGAGTCCTCGGGTCACTTCAAAACAATAATTCCACCCGAGAATCGACCCATGACGACTCCTATTTGCCCGATGAAAACACTAACCGACCACTATTCTTTTCACTTTCTAATTGAGTCATCGGGCCACTACAAAACCACCATTCCACCCGAGGACCGAGATGAGTTTTGATTGTCCGCTTGGAACGTTTGCTTTTTGGCGGATCTTATTTGAGCTATGCAATGCGCCAGGAATGTTCCAACGAGTGGATCCTCCCGACAAGGAGGAGATTGTATTGGTGGACCCTCCCGTGATATTTCCACCTTGATAAAAAAAGGGGGAGTACGTCAAGCTAGTGACGTAAAACAAGCGCTTCTTGGGAGGCAACCCATGTTCTTTCCATTTCTTTCTTTTAGTGAAAAATCCAAAAACATTCAAAAATTCAAAAATCCAAAAAACATTTGAAAAATTGAAAAATAAAAATATATATATATAGTTGAGTTCATGTACATATTTCCTTGTGTTCTTGATTTTGAGTGATTTTCTTTTCTAGGTTTTGTTTTTCGACTCCAACCATTGGGCGATTTGATAAGATTGATAGCGATCGTGGAGCCGGGAGAAGCTAGCCATGCTCGTTTTTACTTGGATTGCTTAGATGCCTAGGTGGACCCCACCGAGCTCGACCTAAACTCGCTCGGTTGAGGAAGTTTCTATTCACCCACCTTTTACTTGATTTTCATTAAAATGCAATGAGGGCATTGCATGGTTTAAGTGTGGGGTGGGTAGGTGGTTAGGGTCCGGTTTATATCAAGCATGATTTGTTGTTCTCAACTCGAGCCTTGGCGAAGTGACGCATTCTTGGCGAAGCGACGCTTACTACTTGCGCTTTTATATGGTCGAGTCGATTTTTGTGTCTTTTGTGTCTCGATTACATGTTTGAACAAATCCACGTGCTTGGAAGTTTGAATAGTTTACTTGTCGAGTTTTCGCATGTTTATGGCCTCTTGTGTGAGGGGTTAAATTTTTTTGTGCTTCGTCCGAAAATCCACCATATACATATTTAATCAACATTTTCTCGTGAAAAGATTGCAAAGCTTTAAAAACTCTTTTGATGTTGCTMCCAAATTCGGTGCAAACTAGTGAGTAGCCTCGTGTGAATTATCGGTTTGCTTGCATTTTTAGGGAAATTGCATTGAGGAGGCTTGACTTTGCTCGTACATGTTTGAATTCGAAAATGACCTCGAGGCACATATATCACCCTTGTTCCGGCCATATTCATATATTTAAGCCACTTTAAAGTCCCAAATGAGCCCCCTTGAGCCTTTATCCTGTTTCTTGTTAGCCGAGCTCGATTTTAGCTCTTGTGTCTCCATAAATTGTGAGGTGAGAGGGTATGTCGTTAGTTGACAAGAAATGTGAGGGAAATCGATTGTGGGTTTCGGGTTTTGAGTTGCTTATACAAAAAAAAAAAAAAAAAAAAACGAAAACAAAAAGAGAATAATACTCCAACACAAATCACGAAAAGTGATAAAGCGTGCGTTCATGTGAAAAGCCTAATTCAAAAAGGCTAAGTTTAGTAAAAAGAAGCAAATTTAGAAAGCTTCTAAGTGTTGAGAAATAAAAGTCGGGAAAGTGAGTGTACGAAAGGGTTTCGAATGAAAAGTTTGGTAAATTGGGAAGGGTGAAGCGACCATAAGCTTCGGGTTTTATAAATTAGGATTTTATGTGTTATTGATCGCGTTTGATCGTGTGTTAGCCACTATATCCAAAAACTACATACCTTACCAAAAGAGCCAACATTACAACCCAAAAAAAAGACCTCTATCGATTCTTGTTTGATCATGTACTATGAGCAATTTTGAGCGTCCAATTTGTGAAATCTTGACAAAGTGCATGTATTGACCGACTTGAGCGTAAACACGTCCTATATACACTTGAGCGAATTGAGCGAACACCCTCAAAAATTCCTTGGAGAGGAAGTCATCGATCTTGCTTGCATTTGTGAGAGAGTAATACGAGCAATGCTTGACGATAGCGAGTTTATGTTGATATTATCATCGTATTAATAAGGACAAGCACAAAGGTTTCTCGTTTTTACACAATGATTCATTGCGTGTGCACTCTCGATTCTTTTCGTTGTTCGAGGACGAACAAACCGATAAGTGTGGGGTAGTTGTTTTGCATGTAATTGTTGTGTTTTTCTTCGTGTTTTTAGATAGATTTTTATATTGATTTTAGTAGTTTTGAGTCATTTTTTCGTTAAGTTTTAGGTCGTTTTTCTTGTTTTATTGTTTTTCGTGTTTCTTGCAAACTTTATATTTAATTTGGTTTAATTGGTTCAATTACCTTGAGGTTTGGTGAAATTCTTGGGTTTTTATGTTCAAAATCTCTATTTATAGGCTAAGGCATTGAGGACCAAAATTCAGGCCAAGATAGGCTCAAAAATGCCCAAACATTCTGGAATGCTGGCCTAGTCTCGCGCCCGCTCGCGCCACCAGGTGCCCCGCCGCGCGCCAGCTCGCGCCCGCTCGCGCCATCCCGCCCGGCAGCACACGCACGCGCCCAGCATCTCCAGGCAGCGCCCGCGCGCGCAACCTCGCGCCTGCGCGCGGCCTCTCGCCCGCGCCCGCGCCTCCCGCCCGCACACGCCCGACATCTCCCGGCAGCACTCGCACGCTCCGCGCGCGCCTGTGCGCGGCCTCTCGCCACGTCTCGCGCGCTTGCACGCAACCTCTCGCCAGCGCTCGCCACCCCTCGCCAGCACTCGCCCATCGTCGCTTGCCAGCGCCAACCCGCGCGCCAACCTGCGCCCAGCAGCGCCCAGGCTCGGGCCATGGCCGAGCCACATCGAGCCATCTCGAGCCATATCGAGCCAAAAAGCTAGCCATGGGTCTAGGAAGGTGTCTTCGGGTCAAACTTGGTCAAACCCGGAATTTTAAGCCTCTAAGGCTAATTTGGCCCAATTAAATGTAATATAAAATAGACTACAACTCTCATTTTTGAAAAACACCTCCTCCCAACCCAAGTTTGGGTTTGGGACTTAATTTCTCTCTTTAGATTTAATTTTCAAGCCTTGCCTTGGGTTTGTAAGCTCAAGAAGGATTCAAGTACTCCCTTGGATCTTTAATTCCTTGCAATTTCAATCAAGCTTTGTTTCATTTCTTAATTCAAGTAAGTTTCCCTTCAATTTCATGTTTTATGCTTTAATTCCATGCTTTGTTCTTCATTTCCATGCTTGTTCTTCATGTTATGCCTTTTCTCTTAGCTACTTGATTTCATGATGAAACATATGAATTGACTATAGAAATCTAGATGAGTGACACATCTAGGCTATAGATCGGGTCTTGGATCTCTTATTTTAAGTTTTTCATATGCTTTATTTGCAATTTAGTTTTCATGCATAGTTTGAGATTGAATCTTAGATCTACTCTTCATTTCTTGTTATTTTCCTTAAAGTTTTAAACTTTCATGTCAAATTTTATTGCTCTTTACATCCATGCTTTCAATTTATGCTAATTTGCTTTATTTAGGATTTTTATGCATAGTTGTACCTTGTGCTTGCATGCTTGTACTTGGTGAAACATTGCATTTTCTTGCTTATTTTCATTATTGCTTTGCATTTTCTATTTGAGGCATACGACGAGGCATTCTACCCACTTGCAATTTCAATTCCTAGGATAGTTAGCTATTTTATTTGCTTTATTTTCATTTTCCTTTTATTTTCCAAGCTTGAAACACCTTGAAACCTTCAATCGAATCGAATTCCGATAATACCAAGCCATGAACACACGGGTCAAAATTGGTCAAACTCGGGATTTTAAAGGCTTTGAGGTCAAATTGGCCCATGTAGACCCAAATTAACCTTGTATAAATAGACTAAATAGACTAGAACTCTCATTTTGAAAGGAGGACTGAAATTCCCAAACTTGCATGGGTTTTGGAATATTTTTTCTCTCTTGTTCTTAGTTTAATTTTGAAACTTGCCTTGGGTTTGTAAGCTCAAGATGAATCCAAATACTCCTTTGGATTTTTAATTCCTTGCAATTTAAATCAAGCTTTTGGATTCTCAATTTAATTCTAGTAAGCTTTCTTTTATTTTATGCTTTGTTCTTCAATTTCATGCATGTTCTTCAATTTATGCTTTTTGCCTTAGCTCTTTGATTCCTTGTTTGATCTTGAGAATTGACTATAGAATCTTGATGAGTGACACATCTAGGCTATAGATCGGGTCCTTGATCATTTTAATCTTAAGTTTTTCATATGCTTTATTTGCAATTTAGTTTTCATGCATAGTTTGAGATTGAATCTTAGATCTACTCTTCATTTCTTGTTATTTTCCTTAAAGTTTTAAACTTTCATGTCAAATTTTATTGCTCTTTACATCCATGCTTTCAATTTATGCTAATTTTCACTATTTGAGTTTTTATGCATAGTTGTACCTTGTGCATGCATGCTTGTACTTGGTGAAACAATGCTTGTTTTTGCTTATTTCCATTATTTGCTTGCATTTACATATTGAGGCATCCGACAATCCGACCAACTTGCACTTTCAATTTCTAGGATAGTTAGCTATTTTAATTATTTTATTTCCATATTTCCTTTATGTTTTGAGCTTGAAACACGTTGAAATTCACAAATGGATTGAAGTCCGATAAAAYCGAGCCAAATGAACCTTCAAATCTTTTGAACCACGAAAACTCCAACAAAAAACATGTCAAATTCTTATTTATCGAGGTACGTATCCTACACTCCACCCACCTCGAAGCCTATAATCTGAGTCTTTATTCCCATGCCCCGCCTCATAATTCTTACAATCACACTTCATACATTCTACCCGTGAGTATGACACTATCACCCATTCATTTCCTCTCAAAGGCCTCACCATGGATCAAGTCAAGATGCGACTCTTGTTATTATTGCGGGGTCGGGCACTTACATGGCTTGATAATGCAAAGCCTAACTCCATGATATCTTGGAATGAGGTGTATGATCATTTCATGTAGGAGTTCTATCATCCTCCACCTGCCTCCGTTCCTCTTCATCAAGCTATAATTCATACACTCCACACGTGTCCAATTCCTATTCATCGAGGTACGAACCCTACGCTCCACCCACCTCGAAGCCCTACATCTGAGTCCTTATTCCAATGTCCCGCCTCACAATTCATACAATCATACTTCAAACGCTCCACCCATTCCCCCTTCTTATTTGAGCTATGATTCGTACACCCTACCTACTTTTAATTTCTATTCTCCGAGGTACAAATCTTATGCTCCACCCACCTCACCCTCTTACCATGCGAGCTATGATTGTTATTCTGCAACCACTTCGCACTTCTATGCTCCGATATACAAGTCTCAAGACCCATTTTTGTATAGTCCTACCCACAATCATCACCATTCCACATCCCCTTCATCCGAATACATTAATGAGGCTAATGAGAATTTCCCTTGGTCGATTATGATAGTAGCTCAATTTTTACTTTTGAGGATGTGAATAAGGAAAGCGAAGGTTGAGGGTGAGAATATTGATGCGAGCATCGCCCCCTTATTCGAGTTGACAAAATTTTGGATGAAAGTGCGGGGGTGATGCCAATGGAGGTTTCAGTGGTGAGCGATGATTTGAGCTTTTTTGCTCTTTTTGAGGATGATAGTGAGTTAGTGTGTCCCGTGATTTTAGAAGAGCATGAGTATACCCTGTTGCCATTCGATGAAGATGTATTAGTAGACGAGTGCAAAGAGGTGTTACTCTTGGAGATCCCGAAGGGTGTTGAGAACTCGAGTTTACTTGCTCTCTATGAGAATGGTGGAGTTATGGTGCCAGTTTTGGAGAAGATTGAGATTTTCGAGTCCCTTTTAGCCCCCCCCCCCGTGCTTTGTTGATTCTTGAGAGTGGGTGGTTAAAGAGGTAGTCGAGGATGAGTCCGATGTAGTGGAATCAATCATGATCTTTGAGCAGCCCGGCGGTGATGAATTCTTTATCTCGATGTGTGTTTTTGTCCTTCGTATAGTCAAGCATTTTGATTTCACCGCTCGTTGTGCCGACCTATTCAAAATGATCAATTACTCGCGTTTCCAGCCTCAGAATCAAGTTACAACTCTTATTTCCACCATCTCCGAAATTGCTTGCCTTTCCCACCTTCGTATCCTACTTTTTCTTTTGGAATACATGAATGCGTGGCACGATCGTCATTTTTTCTTAGATCACTGATGACTTCGCTCGTATTGGTCGTCGAGATATAGATGTTAAACAAGTGCTTCTTGGGAGAGAAACCAAGTTTTTAATTGCTTTTGAGTGTTGTGTGCATTTTTACTCTAGTATCTTTCTCGTGTTTTTGTTTTTTCTTCACACTTACCCTTTATTTTAGGTTCCTCTCATTTTGGTCGCCTACTCAAGCACGATTTTAAGGGCATATCTCTTACCCTACTCTGTTATTGTTTTGTCTTACTTTATGTGCAATGAGGTCATTGCATGGTTTAATGTTGGGGGTGGGGGTGGGGGTGGTTGCCTTGTTTTGATGTATTTTATGCTTGCTTGTTTATGATGATGATTGAGTCGTAGTGTGTTGACATTGCTTGGAACCTTGGCGAAGTGACGCAGTTTTGCTATTTTGGATAGGTTTTATAGACTTTTATTCGACACTATTATAATTTTGGGGCATGAAGTGTAGGAATCTTACGTTAGTGCATTAGCCTCGTGCTATCCGTGCAATTTTTCACGAAAATCAAACACTTTAGACTAACCTTGTTCTCGGTTTCCCTCTATAGAATTATTTGTAATTTTTCTTTTTCTTTTTAGAGATGTCAAACTCCACTCCTCGCACGTAGAAAATTATAAGTTGCATTTAGAAACAAGTCTCAGAGTCGGAAAGACATCCATTTATGCTCGTGTTATAAATATGTGTTCGTTAAGTACCTCGTCAATTGAGTACTAAAAAAAAAGAAGAATAAGAAATAAAAAAATCAAAAATAAAAATAAATCAAAGGAAGAAATGTGCAAGGTCAAGAAACCCTTGTACAAAGTGACTTTACGCATTTTGTATAGAAAATTTTGTAAAGAGGTGAATAGATGATTGGGTTAGTAGGATGCCAGTTTAGTAGTTTTGAGTGTGGATAGACCTTGGCCGGTGCATGGACGAGAGACTTGCATGAAGAGAAACTAGTTGTATTAGTCGTCCATAAGGGAATCCAAATCTCTTATCCAAGAATTTTGTAGATGTCATTTTTTTTGTTTCAAGTGACAAAATGCACTAATTCTCTATTCATTACTCTGCATTATTTCATAGTCCTTTTGGGTGCTAAATTGGAAATTTCTATGTTTAGGTTTAGTTTTGCTTGAGGACAAGCAAAAAAGATAAGTATGGGGGAGTTGATTTGTATGTATTTGTGTGTGACTTTTGTGTGTTTTTAGAGTCTCATTTTGCTTTTTTTTTCCAGGTATTAGTAGTGTTGTGAGTCTTTTTTACTCATTTTTCATTTTTTTAACTTGTGTCGTCTTTTTAGTTTTTTTTTTCGTGTTTTTCTCGTTTTTTAAGGATTTTTACTTTATTTATCTTTTTAGGTCAAACTTGGCCAAAGCAGGCCCAGACCGAGTTTGGGAGATGATCCAAGCAGGATGAACTCAATAATAAGTGTCTACGTGACTATGGTGCTAAAATCAAGCAAAAAACGATGAGAAATGTGACCATCTACATTTTCGACCCACACATTCACTCTCTAGATGTAGTAGTTGCTGTAATACGAGCATTTCTCCCTGAACCTTTATGATATTTACTTGTATTGAATTCAATTGGACACCTATTATAGTTATCAACTAGATTTATGTTTACCACTTTTCCCAATTTAGAATTTTAGAGTTGTAAGAACCAGTTTGGATTTGAAATATTGCACTAAATTTCTAGATGTGGCAGTTCTTAGTTTGGAGACCATAACTCTTTCCAGTAAACTCCAAATGGAATAATTCTAAATCCAAATAAAATCCAAGAGGCAGGGCTAAATTTTATATTTAGACACCCGATGCTAATTCATAGATTAAGAGCCTCAAAATTCCTGATGACTACACATATTTCGCACCGTTGATCAACCATCAATCGATGGTCAATCGACAATAGCTACTGTCTTGCTTGGCAAAGTGGCTCTTTTTGGAACCAAAATGACTGTTTTGCCCTTATTTAACCCTATAACTATACCACACATCCTCACATCATCTTATATCTTCCAATCTCTTCCCAACTTCATCTTCTCTACCTTCTTCGCTCATTTTTCATCTTAGTTTTTAGTAAAATGTGGACTTTTTGGCATTGCTTGTATTTTGGATGAAAACTTAAGATTAACTTGTGTAATTCCTCTTCCTAATCCTTAGAAGCCAAGGATTCTTCTAGTATAGTATTCATGTCATGAAGAGTCTCTTCAAAACTCGGAGAAACTTCAAGAGGTGGATGTGGATGTTCACACTCGATTGAGTAAGGATCATAGTCGAGTGGGACATTGGGGTGGTAGTTAACTTGTTTGTTGTGGTTGGGAGGAGGAGGTGGAATATAATCTTCATAGCTTGGTTAGTAGGAAATCGAGTTGGGTGGAGCATAAGAGTCATAGCTCGGATAGAAAGAATTAGAGTCGGTTGGAGCATACGAGTCATAACTTGACTAACAAAAAGGTGAAGTAGGAGGAGCGTATGAATCATTATTAGGATTGTAGAAAGAGGTGGGGGATAGGAGGAATCATGAGGTGGGGCGTGAGGACCAGAACAAGGATTATAGTGATCGGGTGGAGCATCGGGATCATTGTGGCTCGAATCGTATGAATTTGTAGACGAGGCCCATTGATTGCTCCATTGGTGATCTCGAGGTTCGGATTAAGGAGGATAAAACATCCCCATGAAATGATGATAGACCTCATCCGACGTTTCACAAGGAGTCGAGTTCTAAATTCTTCAACCATTTTCTTACCCAATCCTTCAACTCGTAGACGAAGAGTCGCATCATCACTTGATCCTTAGTGATGCCTTGAAGAGGAAAAGTTTGGGTTATGGCATCATACTCGTGGATGAACTTAGACGAATCCTCGCTCAAAATCCCATGGAAAGTCGGGAGTTGTTTGGAGTAAAAATCATCAAGATCATACTCTCGCATGGTGGGGCTAAATGAAATGGCCGATCGAGGGGCACGAGGAGTGTAAGGATCACCATACGGTGGAGATGCTTGATAACTGGACGTCTCTTTTTTTTAATTGGTTTGGTTCATCGAATCTCGGATTTTAAAAGATGCAGTTAAGGTCGTCAATGTACCTTGCACACATAACACTCAACAAATAAGATTAAATGTACCGGTGGGAGATAAGAAAAATGAATAAAAAAGAAAACAAAACACGAACACAATACACAGAGAAAACAAAGAAAAACACAAAAAAAAGTCATGAAGAGCAAACACAAAAATCATGACCTATAGCCTTCCCCAGCAATGACGCCAAAATTCGAAGTGATCTTAAATGCACTACATTTTACAAACATTTAAGGATCACCCACAAGAGAACGAGGTCAATCATAGTGCATTGAGGTGACTCAAATCGAATCTCACGAGAAAGACTAATCGAAAGTGATTTTTGTGTTTGATTCACGAAAGATAAAATAGAGAAAAAGCTACATTAAACACACGATCAAATTTTGGTGTTGAGTTTTTAAAAGCTAATATGATGCTTTAAATGACGAGAAGTGAAATTCAAGACTTTAAAAAGATTGAAGAAATGAGGGTTTAGGGTTCTAAACTTGTCTCAACGATCAATTGACAATTTACCGAACACTTAATCTACAAACTGGGGTTGTCAATCCCGACTCTCAATCAACACCCGATAATTACCATTTGATGTTTTTAAACTCATCTTGGCCCTAGATCCATAAATTCTAATATGAACTCATCAAACAATACAATAACATAAACTTAAAACAAGCATGAACATAATTAATCCAATCAAGAAATACATAATCAAAACTAGTGAAAATATAATTTCATAATTAAGTATAAATAAAATAAAACAAGGCATGGAAGGAATATATATTTAAACTGCAACCAGAAAGTCAAAGAAACTACAATACTTGAGCATATCTTAATCATGAATCCACATTATTATAACAACAAAGTGCAAGAAAAATACTAGTTTGGAAAAACCTATCTACCTTTCACTACCAACTTTCTACACTATACTAAAAGGGAAAACAAGCTAGAAAACAAAGAAGAAGACAAAAATGAAGGTAAATCCAAGTTCATTAGCAAACAAAAAAAAGCTTGACATTCAAACTATAACACATACATAAGAAAAAAATTACTTCAAACATTTATGAAATTACAAAGAAAAAAAAAAGCAAGAGAACAAGAACCAGAAATTACCCTAAGTAGAATTGTTCTTCAAGGTTTGAAAGCCAAAGAGTACAAAACTTCACCAACTACAACTAAGCTAATATAAGTGCTAAGCTACAACTCTACAAGCTAAACTAAGCTAACTAAGGATTTAAGCTAACTACGATTTTTGATGCTTGAAGGTAAAAATGATGAAAAGAGGATAAGGTAAGCTTGAGCATCCAAACCTTAAGCGGATTCAAAGGCCTTCTTTCAAGTTTTGGGTATGTGGGTTTAAATAGGGCAAAATAGTAATTTATTAAAATTAGATGAAAATAGCCTTTGTTGATTGACGGTCTTTGTCGTCGATCTCTTGTCGATCGACACATGCTAGTCGATAGTGAAAAAAGGTCGTGCATAGATTGCCCATCGACCAATGGTGACAGGAATTCTTCGGTAGGTCAATCGACACATGCAGTCAATGCATGCGGAAAATGCGCGTCGATTGGGCGTTGATCGACGACTGTGTTTCGTGGGCTCAGATCGTCTTTTCATCAAATTGAGCCGGTTTTGATTATCGGGAACGCGCTTAAAATCGCTCAACTATCCTAAAACCAAGAAAAATAAAAATAACATGAAAATCTACAAAAAGTAAGAGAAAAATACGAAAAACACTTAAAAGACGACAAACTCTACGAAAATGCAAGACAAAGAATAATGGGACAAAATACGACTCAAATCTGACTAAAGCACACAAAACAAGACACTAAATATATGAAACACACACAATTATGTACGGATAAGAATAGCTAGCCCTTTTAATTTGAATACATTACCCAGACCGTTTGAACCCACATTGGATCTCACTCAAGTCTATTAATTTAATATAGTAGATTCCTAAGTGAAAATGTGATAGTAATGGTGGATCACACATTCTAAAATATGAGATTTGATTAAGTGGTTTTAGATATTTTGATGTGAAACGCAAAATTGAAATAATGATTCCCAACAAAAAAAAAGTTATAAAAAGACAATATTTCAATTTCTACGAATAGTTGTAAAATAGAAATGCACACTTGAAAAAATAAAACAAACAAAAGATCAAATTCTCAAATATTGATAATTTTATCATTGGCATAGTGATTAATATGAAAATGATACTCATGAGTCATCTCTCATATAAAGGGTTCTTGGTTGAGCGGATCAGAGGAGTTAATACATTATTCACCCCCAATTAAGTATATTGTTTTGTAGAGGTTTATAATTAGCTCCTGGTAATTGGTTAGGCCTGAAAGGCTTCGTTTAAGAAAATATTACATATCGTTGCCTTTTCTAATCAACTTATAACTTATTGAAGAAATTTTCATTTCATTTTCATTTTGTAAAATACATTTTTATACTAACATATTATTTTACTGTTTTACATAATTATTAATTTTAAATATAATTGTTCATTTATTATTATTATTATTATTATTATTATTATTATTGTTGTTGTTGTTGTTGTTGTTGTTGTTACTATTATTATTTTGGTATCTTTCTCTGTGTGTGTGTGTATTATTTTTTCACAAAGTCTTTGTTTATTACTATAAATTTATTTAATATTATGTACTTTTCTTGATTTTATTTATTTATTTACATCTTTCGATCATGTATATATTCGTAAACTAATCTTTAATCAACTACTTCCATTAGAAAATTTACCAAAAAATAATTTAAAATCAGTTATCAGCTTTCACTCAAATAGTGGAAAAAAGTTGATTGGTGGCGCTTCATAAGTGGCGGTTCAAAGATGAACCGCTGCAAAAAGTGAAAAGTCAGCGCTTATTAGCAAAGAACCGCTGCTTATAAAAATAAAAAAATTAAAAATTTTATCCGGGTGGCGGTTGTTGAATACCAAGCGCTGCCAATAATACTATATGAGGCGGTTTCATTTCAAAACGATGCTAAAAAACCCGGGTGGCGGTTCTATAATATAACCGCCACCAATATTAAAATCGGGCCTACAATAATACGACTAAAAAAAACGCTGGAGGAAAAACTAAAGCACATTATTCATTTGGGCTATCCTATTAAATTCCAGTATGCGTGGAAGGGGGTGGAAACAGCGTGCGAGGGGGAGGGCGGATCCTCTTGCAATTGATATTGTCATTGGCGGGTGAATCGGATTATTTCTTCACGATTGTGCCCTTGAAAGCAAGATTCGAAACCCCACCGTTTTCATCCGAACCCTAAGAGAGACCGGAGCTTTGTCAAAGATCCACGGTGCACTGCCTAAGAGAGACCGGAGCTAAGACCAACGACTKTCACTGAGCCATATCTACCTCTGTGAATTGCTAACTCGCTCGCRGGCGAGGGGGATTGGTTACTCGATTTTAAAGGTTAGTTTTCTCTTTTCTATTTGTTTTTWTTACCTCCGTTTTCTCTTTGTAATTAGGGTTCCTTGTTCAATTGTGTTCTGGCGTTTGATTTCTACGTTGAATTGGAGTTTTAATTCGTAATTTTCTCGAAATTGAGTTGAAGAGTGTTGGGGTTTTCTGGTAATTGAGCTGAAAAGCTGTTAAATTCTGAGCTAGATTTGGAATTAAATAATAGTCGCTTTATCCAGATTTGCCTGCTTCCATTATTAATAAATATATGGAATCATTTTGCATAAATCTAACGAATACTTACACATTACTCGTATAGTCGTTTAGATTTTTTTTAATTTTTTTATTTCCCTTTTTCCACACGTAGATATCTTGCTGGTTCCGAAGCATATTAGCATTGTCAGGTAATTACTTGCATTGATTTGTTTAATTGCTATATGATGCTTCATGATTGGCAGAGCTGCTATCGTATATTTTTTTTTCTTTTGCCAAATTTACAGATATAGGATAAGTGTGGGGTTGGGGCTATGGAGGTGAGGGACAACTGGGTTTGGGATCACGGATTAGAATGGTGTCCTAACCTCATCCGATAGCCTGCATCGATTCATCTTTCAACAATGATCGGTTGATGGGCCTTTATCGTGGAACCATGGGCTCGGAAGGCCAGGGATTCAGGGTTCCCGGAAGTTATGTAAAAGCAATTGCATGTGGAGGCAGGCACAGTGCAGTAATTACAGGTACTTTACTGTTTTTATGCAGAAAAGTCGATGTGATAAGTGGTCTACTTTGTTACATCTTGAATGTGATAGTCGTATATTGATCTATATTTTTGTTTCAACAAATGTTGGTGCACTACTAACCTTTGGTTGGGGATTATATGGGCAGGTGAGCGTCTCAGTATTATTACTTGGTTTTATTAGCATTACATTTCTTAGTGCAGTTGTACGATAATAATTGTCTCACCTGAAGATAAAAAGAATATTATTGAATGACATGCTGAAGTCGGTTCATGAAGTTAACATTATTCACTAATTTGTAAATGGATAGGAATGAAATGCATCAGTTCCTTATGAGGGCTATATTCTTACTCGGGTCATCTTTATAATTTGGACTGTTAACAACCCCATCTGAGATTTTTCTATATTTCAATATTTTGACTTCCTTAAACATCAAAGAGACATGGATAGAAAAGATGTTTGTTTGGTTTGTATGGCATCCTTATTTCTTGGTAATTGTTGTTTCTATGACTATTAGCATATGATCTCCAATAACCGATAAAGTTTCACATTTCCGTTTTATTTTTAAACAAGATATAGATTCGAGGGGATTAAATACAAATTTATATCTACATTATTTCCGGATTAATGAAAATATGTAGTCATAGCATTTGGTATATGTAGAGACTTGAACTTGAGTGAATTAAGGAAAATCAAATATCTGAAAATAATTGCAAAATGCTTATTATACTTGGGAGCTATATTTGATTTGCTCAGGTGAGGTGTAAACTATATTGCTTGTCATTTTAATGGTCAAATATGAGCTGCAAGCTGTAAAAATAGCCAAACTCAAACAGATGAAAATGGGGGATGATAAAACTGCCTCTAACAGTAACAAAGCATGTGAGGTTGGAATATCTGAAGCAAAATTTACAGTGTCTGTGGACTCTGCAAATTCTATGGAACAAACATGACATCAACTTCATAATATAAGATGAGGTAATCTGCTTCTTCTTCATTCATTGGGTCTAATTACAAAAATATCCTTTTGTAATTAGATCAAACCTCAAGGATAGTTTTGGTAACTATCCTGATTTTATGCGTTGTCTTGAAGTAGTTTTGTTCATTTTCTTCTGGTATTAACAGATTGGTCCCTATGAAAATCTTGTGGAGAAAAAGGCTATGTACTGAAAGTCAGTTTTCATTGACTACTTTGTAAACGGTAATCTCAATCCTTCGTTAAATATAAACACGCATGCATAAATTATACTTGTAATATTTACAGGGGTGGAGGGATAAAGGGCTTGTTTACGGGCATTGGTCCACGTGTCGGTCGAGCAGGGCCTTCTTTTGGGATAGTCGTTTTGTTTTACGAAGTTGTAAAATATGCTCTACATCATCATTATGCCATTGTTTAGTCTACTGCGAAGTTGTAAAATATGCTCCACACTCAGCATGATGCATCATTTTCTCTCATAACGCCCCTAACATAATTTGCATCATCATTTTTCAGATGTTTTCGAAATCATAATGTATGTGTTGTGATGTTTGCTGGTGCATTTTGCTTAGTGAAATTTGTGGTATTAATTGTTACTTTAGTGTAGGTCTATGGCACTACTAACTGGTTGGAAATTTTTTTCCTTTTTTTTTATTAAGGTAATAAAGTTTGATTTACTTTATGCAATTTGTTGCTATATGTTTGTTTGTTTAGTTGTTTTTTTTCTTTCTTTTTTCTTTTTTTTTTAACAAACTCCTTAATTTCAGATAAATTAATTAGGATTTCCTAATCAGCTAAGCTTCGTTGTATTTTCTTGATCGATCCAGCTTTCGTACATTCTTGTCGATTTACTGATATGGTGGGGCATAAGAGCACATATTAACGACTTAAGGAAAAATAAGCTGAAGCTCGCCCCAGTTGCATACTTCAGCACGTACCATGGTTCGATTTCTCATCTCCCGACGGGCTACATGTGGCGCTGGATTTTCATATTTTGCAAATACATCGTATTTTCTATTCATGCTTTCATTGTTTTAAGTTAATACGAAATTTTGATAGGTAAACTAAAACTCTAGAGAAAGGTGAAGTCATTGTTGGCTTAATTGTGTTTTTTTTTATGTTTCTTTTTTAAATTGTAATGAAAAATATTTTTTAAAGTATTAGATGATTTTGTTAACATTTGATATTGATTAATTTTAATTTCATGAAATATGAATTAAATTGCAATTGTTTGGTATTTATAGGTTGGGAGGAGGATAGGTAAAATAGAATGAACATTTAATTCTTTTTTTTAATTATTATTTTGGAATTTACATGGGTTATATTCAATCTGATGTCAATGTTTTCTTGGGGGGGACGACATCGGTTCCTTAAGAAACCGATGTTATATCTCAATAATTATTAGCAGCGCTTCTTAGCGCTGCTCGGTTTCTGTTTTTGGCAGCGGTTCTTAGATAAGAAGCGCTGCCAATAATAGTTTTGGCAGCGCTTCTTAGCTAAGAACCGCCACCCGATATCAATTTTAAGCGGCGGTTTGAACCGCCACCCGTTTTTTTTTACTTTAAACATCGCTAGTATATGAGGCGGTTCATAACCGCTTTCAAAGGCTATTTTGAACCGCCTCTAATCGCCTTTTTTGCACTAGTATGAATTTTTTAAATTATCTCAATCAAACAAGCCCATATAATCACAAGTAACCGAATATAAAAAAAAGGGATAATATTTATTCTTTTATGTTCATCATCAATTTTTTGTATATTTATCGGGATCTATAACATGCGGATTGTCAAATATCATTTATGTTCAACAACCTTAGTTTTATATATATTTCTCTCTATATATTTTTGTCATCATTGGGACAATGGGACGAGTTAGGTACTTGAGCGGTTCAGATAGTTTCGGCCCCCTTTGTTAGTTTGAATTAGGTGTACAAAATAATTAAATCTTCCGTATCCATTTCAGCATCGAATTCGTATATTAGCATTCAAATTTCAAATATTATAATACGAATCCTAAAAATGAATATAAATATTATTGTATTCGATTTAATTTTAAATAAATCATGTTCGTTGTACTAAGCTCTAAAGTGATGTCAGAGAGTTTTACAGTTGACTGATAAATGCTTAGTGGTGCAGCCGAAATTTCAAGTAGTTACTCTATTGGTTTTAAGTATAACTCCATCGACAATTTTGAGAAATTATTTTAAGTAGTTTTGACGAGTTTCCTATCATCTAAGTTCATGCAAATGTATTAATGAGTACTTGTGCGATATGTTGTAAATAAAAAACACTAAAGTAGTAAATGTAGTAAACAATCTTAGAGGAGATCGGAGGTGGTAATTCTCCTCGGATCCTCTCTTTCTCTATTATCATAGGGTAAAATATGTTTTTGGTTACATTATATATACGCAGCAACTTATTTCTCTAGAGGAATGACAATGTGGTTCTCACTAAACTAGCATCTTTTTCTCTCACTATACACAACCAACATTCGACGATTTGCCGTGAGTTTCCCAATCCTTGGTCGATGACTTCAACGATTTCTTTCAATTCGGAAGGTGGTACTCAGTCATCCATGGTTTCTCAATTATACGCACACCATAATAATATCGAGTGTTATTAGGGGTCATAAAGGTACGAGGTTATGCATTACTACAAATGTTACTTATTTATGATATATGAACAAACACATTGATGGAAATACTTTAACTAAAAATGGTTACCAATGATGTTGGTCTCCAATTAGATTTTAATTATTCATGATATATGAACAAACAAATGATTTCTTCGATGGTACTTTAAGGGTAGTAGACCAATAATGGGACTAGTCCATTATAATCATATCAGGGCTAATATGCTTTTAAATTTTAAAATATTTATATAATTTCATACCTTTATTTGACCAAATCAGAATTGAGTTAAATGGACTGCGACGCCACCAGTCGGGGAATTATCGCCCTTAGTTCATTTTACAGACGGTTCATCACCGTCTAACTTCTTTTAATAGAAGTTGACCACAAATTATCCGTCTCATTCAGTAACTAATCAGCACAATCTTGGTTAATTTTCTACTCCATACGTACGAGATACTTTGATTTATAGAGATAAATTAAATCTTATGAACACATATTGAAGTAAAAGCCTTTATTTTATTAAATAACTTAAAAAGGAGATGTTTTATATTAGTAATCTCCTTTTGGGAGGAAAAAACCTTTTAACTTCTTATGGAAAAGGCTTGCACTCGAAAATACATAAACTCACTATTATGACATGCACTTATTACAACACCTTTCAATAATAATAATAATAATAATAATAATAATAATAATAATAATAATATTAACAATAATAATAATAATTATTATTATTTTTCGTACTCAAAACTCACACTATATTATTATGAGAAAACAAAAGAAAATGAGAGATGCCTTCTTCTTCCTCCAACTCCTGAATTTATAAAAATTTGGTGGACTTGATACGAACTTCACATCTCTTGTAGTTTTATTGATATCATTGCATGCGTTAATCTTTGTATTATTGTCCTTCCTACTAGCTAGTGGATTTTTTTTTACAGAAGCACATTCCTTGGGGACCCAAAGGTCACATGTCTTCTTTATTTCTGTCGGGGACCTTTTTAGTTTTTTTTTTGTAATCCCTGGTGAAAATGTATTTTTGGTGGTCCCTGACCACTTGACTTGTTTTATTTGGATCTTGTATCAAACTTTGGCTGCATCTGGTTCGAGCATTCCGGATAGATTTTACCCGTCTATCTCTAGATGTGGGCCATGTTGCTGTATTTTTGGCGAGTTTCTTTACTTCTCGGTAGCTTATTACTCCACAGAAGAGCTCTCTTTTTTCAAATAGATCTTTTGTGAACATTGTTGTATTTCTTGTCATTATACATAATAGGAAAGACCCATCCACTGTATTTTGAAAGAATTTGAATGAGAACTTGACTTTTTTCATCTCTGCGAGACAAACCCAAAACCCCCATCCCTTCTTATAGACATGTCATTTTCCATTAGAGCTGTTACTAACGGGATTCCTTTATGATGGTGCCTTGATTCTTTTTATGGTCCCTGTACCTGGTCATCTAATCTTGATGAAATAGAATACTTCATGCATAAATTTTTCGAATGATTTTGGTGCTGCGCTAAGGAAATATAACTCTAGGACATCACCTCGTGCGAGATGATGGTTATTTGCCCATGTCTCGTGTAATGCATCTTGTATCCTACTCAAAAGTTATGATATTTCTGAGAAACCTAGTGATCTCGTATGACCTATGCTAATAATCCAAATTTTTACTAGCATTTAACATATTGTTAATGAGATTTTGGCATCATCCACACTCTAGGGTATCTCCCGAACACATTTACTAGACATTTGGCCGGGTTGATCCCTACCCTAGTTATTATGTTTTCCTATATTTGTTGATAAGTCCAAAAATGAGAAGTTTTCAAAATCTCATAAGTATATACCTTAGATTTGCCTGTCTGTGGCCTAAGGTCGATCTTTTTCTCATTAACCCCTGAGGTATTAGGTTGACTCGAATACTCGGGATTTGACTCCGAAGTTTTGATTTTTGCTTGAGACGGTTCATCCTTAGATGATTCCGTCTCAACTCTCATGCTAGGGGTATTTGAATCCCTGTTATAGGTCTAGAGCCCTGCACTCGAAGTGTCTCCTTTTGCACCATTGAAGATGTATCCCGGAGAAGTGGCTTTCTCATTACAGACCATAATTGCTGATTGGCCTGTAAACAACCTCGTATTCGATCAGAAACTATTTCTCGATCAGCTTGTTGTAACTTTCCAACTACCTCTACATTGATAGTTAATGCATCAAACTCGCGTTAAAACATCTCTAGACGTTCCCTTAGATGCCTCGCCATTTTGAGGAATGAATCAATTCCTGATCCATCTATCTCTTGTTAAAAAAATCCGCAAGAATATTTTCATGATAATATATGATGAAAATATCATGATCATAATAATGACATCCAACCTATCATTTAAGTGATATAGTGTTTTCTAGTTTATATTTAATTTTATTTTTTAGAAATAACTTAACGATAGAATTATCAATTTTAAGGTGAACTTTTTAGATAGCAGAAATAAAGGCCATTTCTAAACATCTTTCTGACTACAAAGAACTTCTTCTCGTTGATATGCCATCGATTTGCTTCACTATTTGAAAATAGTCTGCTGTAATATCTGCATGACACTTCTCCTTTGGTGTCACTTTAGTAAACATAGCTGCCCACCAATAATCACTGGCATCTATGTATAGAACCAGTTCATCCTCATCGTTTAGGATTTCTAATTTGGGAAGCTATTACAAACTTTCTTAAGTTATTTTATCCCCTCTTGGTGTTTCTTTTCCCATTTGAAATTTGTGTCCTTTTTTAGTAGGGAACTAAAAACCTTCCTTTAATGTGACAGGTTGTTTATAAACATCTCAGCAAAATTACAACTCTCAGAAAACTTTGATGTTGCTTTTTGTCCTTGAGCGTATATGGAAATCCTTGTATCTTTTCTACAATATGATTTTGTAGAATGATTCTAGACTTATCGATTTATATCCCAAGAAACTCGATTTTTTGTAGCTATTACTGCTTTGTTTTTTGAAAGCACTAATCCTTCCTTTTGGCAAGCATCTGAGAACGCTTCCAAATGTTTTATATGATTTTTCATATTTTTTGATGCGATGAGAATATCATCAATATAAACGAACATGAAACTGAAATAATCTTTAAAGAGATTATCCATCTTTCTTTGATATATCTGAGGTGCATTTACCAGGCCCATAGGTATAACATTCCAGATATAGTGTCCTTGTGATGTGGAGAAAGTCGTGAACTTCTTCCTTCCTTCCTTCATCTTAATCTGGTAAAACCCAGATTTGGAATCGAACTTGGAGAACACTTTGGCATTATTAATGCAATTTACCAAATTTTCTCTACTTGGAATATAATATCCATTAAATTCTAAGATGTTATTAATCCCCTTATAATTAATAACTAATCTCGGCTTTCCTCTTTTTATATTTCCATGGTTACGGACCAGGAATCCCAGACTGCTGTATGGAGAGATGCCTACTTCAATTAACTTAAGGTCGATGTGTTACTTAAGTACTTGTTGAATATCCTTTCGATCTTCTCGATTCATCAGGATGGGCTTATATCTCACAAACTCATTTTCTTTTTTGACTTTCACCTTCCAAGATGCTTTGAGCTCATTTTATCCCACTATTGCAGAGGATTTTCAATAAAATTCTTTTGAATATTTCTTTTGATATCTTCCAATGAAATCTAATTCTTCCGAGGTGGTTTCCAGCCACGAGCTCATGTCTAGGATGGTTGAGGATTTTAATTGTTTGTGGTTTATCCTCTTCTCCTTCCGGCCTCCTAAACTCTCCTCTCGTAGTTGGAGAATCACTTCTCCATACCTTTTCTGATCCTTCATTTTTTGGGTGCCAAAGTTTGCCTTCATCACCATGCTTGCTGCGAAGATTGATTGGCATTTATTTGTGAAATTCCTCTCATAGTCACAGGACCATTATCTTATGATCACATGGGGTTGAAAATATAAGTATTCTTGTCTCATTTTCTTGTGTAAATATTTTAAATATCTATAGGAAATTATTTCCTAATAGAATATCTGCTCCTGTATCATGGAAATAGATTAGAGGAGTCTTGACCTTGTACCATGGGTACCATTTGCACCCCCCATCATCATTTCTGCTTACTCGATTTCTCTATTGAGAATCAAAATCCTTTTAGAGAAATCTCTTCCTGCTACTGGGGACAATTCTTCTTCCGTTTATTTAGGAAAGTCTTCTGTTTTTGCATTATAGATTCTTGTGCCTGAATCAATGTAGGCTGCTAAATACTCTGCACGATATCTTTCATATATCATACCCACGAGAATGTATATGGAAAATGGACTGGTGCTCATCTGATTTTGTATCTCTTTTCTCCCACAGTAAACCCCATTCCATCTCTTAATCATTCTCAAGGTTTATGATCCTCAAGAAATTTTAACCCTAGAGTTAGCTGCTCTAGGTTCTTTCCTGCACTTCCTTCAATCATCGTTTCAATTTCTCTGATCTTAAGGACTCCTTGATATTTTCCTATGGTAGGTTGTTGGAAGTGATATAAAGCATCACAAGGAAAGGTATTATCTTTCTATGTAATGTTGAATATGACTTCTACACCTCTCTATCCTTCTGGACACTTTAATTCTCCATTAGTTTTGAACACTTCAAGAGCTCTAGTGCTTTGGATAGTTCTTGGGCCTTCAGAGTGAGGTCCACTAATCATTCTATCTGGTTGAAAAGACATTCTCCTTGGTTCGATCATGAGACTCTTTCTTTTAGTAAGAACATGTTGGATTCTCATGTCGATCTCTCCAATTGTTGGAGTTTGCATTATCTCCAGTAAAATGGCTTTTTCACGTCTTTGAAGATCCTTGGTATTTATATTAAATCCTTTCTCAAGAATACTTCTGAATGATGAGTATTCAAGAGTGCATAGGAGATCTTGTATGTAATCGAGTAGGGTTTGTTCTCACCGTCATCAGGTCTGGACTTTTTAAATCTTGATGAAGGGTAAGAACTCTACTGAAATCTTGATCTTCCAAATTATACGCAATTCTTGTGTATATATTGAATGCCCACTTTCCCGCATATAAATTTCCTGTGATTTCTCCAAGACAAGAATATTTGATATTTGAGACTCTTTTGTCAAAAAGAGCGAGATTTAATGGCGAATCAAATCCTTCTTTAAAGGTTGATTTTATGATCACTCTTATGGCTCCAATATGTATCCATGAAAGTGTATTTATCCATTTCCCTAATGAGTTCACTCTTAATCTCCTAGATTTCTCAGTAGGGGATTAGTTGCATCTCGATCTGGTTTCCATTTTATTTTGTGGGTATCGCAAATTCTTCCATGGAAATTATATGGATAATTTGGTGTTTTTGGTTCCTCAACACCAACTTGTCCACAACCTTTTCCATTGCTACTATTGTAAATTCCTCATATATTTGGAGTTTTGGATCTTCTTTTATTATTCTCATAAGTGTCTTATGAGTGACCGTTACATGAGAGAGGAATCCTAACATATCCTCTCTAATTACTTGTTGAAGAAATCCTCCTTTGCTCTGATTCTGAATATTATTCACTTCCATCTTCAGAGTATATTTCTTCTTCATAGATGCTTTTATCCGAGGGAATATCCTCAAATTGATACACATGTACTAGGTTTTGATAGTAGACAGCTTCTTCGAATTCTAGAGTTGTCTCGAATTGTCTGACTCCTCTTTTTTTTTAGGCAATATGTTGAAATATACCCTCTTACTCTACGTGCCCAACAATTCCAATCCTTAAAACTTCCATTTTCTCTAGTGCGAGCTTATCTGAAAGTTCTTTTTGCTGGATTTATGTTAGTACTTCCTTGGCTTGAGAACGAGCCTCAACTTCATCTCGGCCCCATCCTTTGTCCAGATTTATAGTTCCAGGACTTTTGTTTTGTCTAGAACCTTCTTGGTTTCCCTAGAAACCTTCCCTTGTTTCCTCGAGCATAAGGGTGGCTTCTTTATTTCTTCCACTTATGTTTTTGTGGATAACCTCCAACCACGGTTAGGATGTCATTTTCAACACAACATAAAGGAACCGATTCATTGATTCCTCTTAATCTCTTGTAATTTTTGTGAAGTGTCACTTAGTGGCACCACTCTACTAACTTGGATTTTATGACATTCTCCTAACAACCGTATTCATATCAGTTGCTGGCTTTTATTCTTGGATTAACATTTCTCTCTAAAGACTTGGTATCCTCTCAAAGAATAATTGCTGCATCCCCGTCGTTCACCTTGTTTTCCACCGGTACTAAGTAAATAGCTAGATGTATTCATCCAAATGACAAATATCTCTTAGTTCGAGGCAATAGAGGCCCTGTCGGTATTTTTTTCCATTTCTCATCTTCCATATCCTCGAAATATCCTGTGCTGATGAAATAGGTTTGAATAATTTGGCCAAATTATCGACTATTCCTTTTAATAATTCTCTAGATATAACTTATAATTTTATATTTAATCCTGTTAAATCCCCAACAATCTTTAAAAACCCTTCAAGGCTCATTTTCAAGAGTAAAATGAACCCTTCCTTTTCAAGGTCGAGAGTTCCGATCACAATTCGCATCGTGGACACCCAAACATATATCAATATCTCTTGTTTCTTGAAATCTGAAATATCTTGATATAAAATTAATCCATACGGATGTAAACTATCAATTTGGGATGTCTCGTATGGCGTGTTGAGAATATTGGGCCTTTGGGAGCGTTACTTGGTACCTACTATGTTGTTAGGATCTCTTTTTATGGTGAAATCTCCGACATGTGGCATTTTTGCATTTAACATTGGTTCATGTGAAGTCGTACTTTCACCTAGATTGAGACATAGAGGAGGTGGTGCAGGTGCATTCCTTGGAACTAAAGATGAAGACTCTCCTGAGTTCATTTTTAGATCTACAATACCCAATCTTGCAAAGGATTCGACAAGGTCGTGTAGATCTTCAATATTGATCTTTTCCATTACGTCTTTAGATTTAATGGAGTTCCTTTGATGAGGGCCATAATTTTTCCTCTTCTGTTGGTTGTCTTATAACTTCGGTTGGTTTCCCTTTTTGATGTAAAAGGGGTTCCGTCACGAAAGTTATATGTTGTCTTCCTCTGGATGAGCTTGGCTTAGCTTCGAGGGCCTTGACTCATTTTGGAACATCAATTTGGATTTCTCATGTTTCCTTTTGATGTTCAAGTATCTCTTTCATCTATACCTGAATACGTTGTTGATGGTGGTCGATGTCTTGTACCATTTTTTGTATTTCTCTAAAGTCTTTGGGATTCTTATAGGAATCTGCTATTTCATTACTGCAATTTTATCTATTGATGAGATTCATGAGCTGCATCCCTATGACTCATCAGATCCCTTTTTATCATTTGACTTACCCAAAAGTAACTCAGGTGATACGCCTTTTGTTTCTCGAGTTGTTTCAAGGTTTTCCTGTTGACTCCTGCAAGGGCTTTTTCAATATATCAGTTATCCCAATATGTTATTTTCTCTTGATGTTTTAACTCGTATATTTTCAAAATTTGGAAATATCATCTGAAATGAATACATCTCAAACAATCGTTCAGATCTATTTTATAGATAAATTTCCTTAACAAAAGTTAAAATACTTCATTAATATAATTTTTTTAAAAAAAGCTCTTAATAAACCTAGGCTCTGATACCAATTCTAGGCATAAAGTAAATTGGGCAAAATTATAAATATATTGATTTTTATTTTATTTAATTAAACTTATATATATATATATGTGTGTGTGTGTGTGTGTGTTTATCAAAATATTTATTCTTTGGTTGGTATATAGCAAATGAGACTTGTCCATAGCCATACTTATGGACGCTTGTCAAATTTCGAATGGGTTAGGGTATTACCCTAAGAGTAGCATCGAATGATCCCAAACATATATTGATGGGCAAACTCTAACTAAAAATGGTTATCGATGATGTTAGTATCCATTTAAATTGTTATATCATGGCATTGCTATTCTTCTTTCAAACATAATATGAATTCGACAAATAGTTAAATGGCCTATTGTCTTAATGATAATCAAATTAAATGACAATGTTAATTATATAACATGGTACTCACTATAAATTCTTATAGACATAAAAACTCAACGAGAGATTGTTATACATGATATACATTATACATAGGGTTAGGGGTGTGCATCGGTCGGTACGGTCGACCGAACCGACCGAATTGTCAAAACCGAATTGACCGAATTCGGTCGTTGGTCGGACCGAATCGACCGAAAAAATCTGGAAAACCGAACCGAAATATTTCGGTCGGTTTTGGTCGATTTCGGGCCGAACCGATTTCCTCTTTTTTTTTTTAAATTCCTTTATTTTCTAAAGCTAAAAAATAAATTAATAAAATATATAATTAATATATTATATTTTATAAATATAATATATTAATTATATATTTTATTAATTTTTTTTTTCTTTAGAGAATAAAGGAATTTATATTTTATTAATTATATATATATATATATATATATATATATATATATATAAATCGGTCGGTTCGGTTTTTTCGGTGGTCAAACCAAAACCGACTGAATTGACCGAAATTCTTACGATCGAAAACCAAACCGAATTATACTATTCGGTCGGTTTTTTCGGTCGGTTAGGTTTTTGGTCGAATTTTGTACACCCCTACATAGGGTTGGGATTCAGTGAGAATAGATTCATGAGTGAGAAATAAGAATGAATTCTACCCATTAAAATTAATCTAATCTAATAGCTCTAATTTAATAAAATAAATTAAAAAAATTCTTTCGGCTTTAATCAAAACTACCAATCAACCCACATAATCTTTATTATTATCGATCAACCCTAAAAACTCTTCCATCAAGACTTTCTTTAAAAAAAGATCAAAAAAGTCCCCTTTCAGAACGATGAACACTAATTTTTAGGGGAAATCAAAATTGAAATAGGTTGTAGAATTTGGACGCCCCTTCCCTGCTCGAATTTGTCTCGTTTCTACCTACGAGCTTCGATTTTGGAGGTTTCTTCCTTTTCGAGTTTGCAGGTCCCTTACTTTCTCGATTTTTCCTAGTTTCTGTGAGCTTTGATTTTGGAGGGCACTGCTCGATTTTGTCTAGTTTCTACGAGTTTTGATTTATTTTGCACCACAGTGGATTTGATTGAATACGGATCAGGTATTATTCCTTTTATTTTAGATTTTCATATTTGTTTTTGGATTTATTGGTAGTTCATCTGATTTGCACCCCTATTGTTATTTCTCATATTGCGAGATGGCTGAGGCCAGTTTTGTGCCCTCTAAACCTTTTGCACTTAGAGAATTATGAGGCTACTTTTTAATTAAGTTTTATTGAAAATTATGTGTCCCTCTAAATTTTGGTTCAATTGTGTATATGTTTCTACTGTTGTGTGCATTGATACATGGGAAAACTTATAATTTTCTTTATCAACTATTAAGTTGAATAACTGAAGACGTAGGGCTTCAACATAGATGTGCACTTGATTGAGATCATTTTATTGCTATAAAATTTCTATAAATCGCATATTGTTGGTGTTCTCAAACCACATGAGTCCATGTCATATTAATAACATACACTTAAATCGGGTTTTTGCACCTCGAAACTATGTGGCTACTGTTTGATTATTAATTAAATAGTCATATGCGTTATGTGGATTGCTGTCATTTTAGATGATATAGATATTATGTGATTTTTGCAAATTTGTGTTTCATTTGAGCAAAGTAATGCATTAACTAGTGCACAGTATGTCTCATATGGTTTAGCAACTCTACGTGCGTCATCAATTAATGTCGTGTTGGTTGATGTAAGTTTGATGTGGTTTGTACACAAGTAAGTTTTAATATTTACACAGTAATATATTAACTTGTGTACAATAGTGCAGTAAATTATGCACATATTATAAAGTTTTAATTAACTTTTCTATCACGTTATCTGTGGTGTGTGTACAATTTTGTGTGCTGATTCATCGGATAATTTTGCAGATGATGTCGAATGTTCTTCCAATAACTGTGAGTCAATTCGACAAATGACGATCATGACATCTAACTCTACAAAATATTGGGTTTAGATATTTGAAGATGCCATTAAACCTTATATTAAAAATAAAAATTCAAAAGTTTGGATGAATCTATATTGTTCTTCAAGTCTTATGCCAAGGTGGCTGGTTTTGATGTCCGTCGTAGCATAAAAATAATATTTGATGATGGTGCAATTGTTTGGCAATATCTATTATGATTCTTGCACATTTATGTTTAAATATGTGTGCAATATAACTTAACAGTTCTATGCGCGTTGTCGTTTGATGTCATATTAGTTAACTAGTTTAATACCCGTGTATTACACGAAATTTATAAAAAAAAATAAATATAAAAATATTTGTGAAAATTACAAAGTCTTAAATTTAATATAAAAAATCTGAAAGGATGTGTTCTCAACTCGTGCCATGTTCAATTTATTAACTATTATAATTATTAATTAATATTATATTTTAATGTTTAGATTAAATTCGTTAATAATTATATTTACATACTTAAAAAAATTCAAAAGATGTCATATCTTCAACCCGTCTCTAGTCTATATTATTTAATTATTATTAACTCATTTTATATCTTTATGTTTAGATTAATTTTGTTAATAATTATAGTTACATACTTTGAAAAATTCAAAAGGTGTTAGACTCCCAAGCCTTATCGCATTGTGTCATTGTCTAATATATATGAATTAATTAATATTATATAATCTCATTTCTTATTTTTAAAATTAATTCATTACTAATATTTAGGTACAAACTCCACTTATTGCAAATATATCATAATTACCTATACAGATATTTAAAATTTCAAAAAAAAAATTATTTTAACTTTTATTATAAATACAATTTATTTAATTATTTTCATAAATAAGTTTTTTAATTAACATTATTTCATATTTAATTTGTCTTTTAATTAAAATAATTAATTTAGATTTATTTCTACTAATTATATATGACTTATTTATACTTTTATATTAGGAGTATAAAAAAAAACTATTGAATTAGACAAAATATAATAAAAGAAAACTATTAAGTTAGGCTAAATATAATAAAAAGAAAATTTTAAATTAAGCAAGATATAATAAAAATAAAATATTAAATTAGGCAAGATACAATAAAAGAAAAATATTAAATTCGGTATATATTAGGCTCGAATGACACATAAGCAACAAAAGCACCAATTTCTTTTTATTATCCACGCGAAACATACGAAGCGGGCACATAGATTAGGAGAATTTTGCATTAATATTACACGGGACTTATCAATAGATAAATATAAAAAATATTTGTGACAATTACTGAATTTTAAATCTGAAATAGAAAATTAAAATAATGTATTCTCAACCCGTGCCTTATACATGTCTAATCTATTTATTAATTATTATAAATATTAAATAATTTTGTATTTGATGTTTAAATGAAATTCATTAATAATCTTAGTTACATACTTACAAAAATTCAAAAGGCTTCACATTATAAACTCGTGTCTAATATCTATTTTATTTATTATTAAATCAATTTATATATTAATATTAATAATAAATTTATTAATAACTATTAGTTAAATACTTTGAGATATTCAAAAGATGTCATACTTTCAATGCGTGTGGCATTGTATTGGTGTCTAGTCAATATTTATTAATTATTAGTATATAATTTAATATTTTTATGTTAAGATTGAATACATAACTAATATTTAGTTACATACTTATATTATTGTAAATAACTCATATTTTACCTATATATAATATTTGAAACTCTAAAAATAAAATTATTTTAAATTCTATTATCAATAAATTATTTAATTATTTTCACAATACAATTTTTTTCTTGAAATTAAAATTATTTCATATTTAGCTTGTCTTTTAATTAAAATAACTAATTCAGTTCTTATCTACTAATTATATATGACTTGTTTATATTTCTATATTAGGAGAATCATAGAAAAGTTTTGAATACCGAAATATATAATAAAAGAATTAAATTAGGTAAGATACAATAAAAAAAAGTATTAAATTAGGTGAATATTAGGCTCGGATGACACATAAGCAAACCAAACACCATAATTTCTCATTAGTCAAACGAAGCATACGAAACAGATACGTAGGTTAGGAGGATTTGCATTAATATATAGGGGAGATGTAAGTGTCATGTGGTTTGTACACAATTGTGCTCTAAGATATACACAATTGTAACACTGATAATGCATAATATTTGAATGACAAAATACACAATTATCACCACTGAAAACTGTTTTGTCCTAATGTTGGTAATATTATTTCTGATTTATTTGGTATTAGTTATGATTTTAATAATCACTTATTTGCACATTGTAAATTGTAGGTGGACGAAAAAAAGACTAATTTTTCAAGACCTGTCCTTAATTTATCAAACAGTTTCAAAATTTGAGAGAGTATTGTTTGAAAAGGCATATGATTTTTTGTCATGTGATTTCTATATATCAATGTTTTTATAATTGTTGTGATTGTTGTCTCTAGTTCACAGTGTGTATAAATTGTTCATATGTCACTATTTCTATTTGGCCGTCGATCATCTTTTCTGATCCTTGTGGTCATTGACGCTTAGTTGTGGTAGCTGTCATGAGACTACTGCTGTGAAATATCACATGAACAGTAATACATTAATTTATGTATAATCATGCTATGAGATATGCACGATAATATAATACATTCGCACAAATAACAACTTCGAAAAATAAAAAAATGGAAAACTAAATATCTAATATCGGGATATGCACAAACATGAGTTATGCACAATCATTAAGTAAGATATGCACAATCAAAATAAAAGATGCAAAAAACATTATTAAAAAGTTAAAGTTATTCTAAGAACATTATTCAAAGATTCAAACACACTTTTCTCCATTAGATCATAATGCATAAATTAATTACAAAACTTATCCATGCTATCAAATATTATTCACCAGTATGTTTGTGAACTATGGGTACAACATATTGCCAAATTTTGAAGTCTAGCACAATATAATATAACAACATTGATATATGATATTTTGAAAATAAAGTCATTACAAAGTCTAACAACTACAAATTAAGTCAAATTACAGTACCATTTTTTTACATTTATTCATACCAGAATATTAAAAGTGACAAGAAGTTCCAAATTATAAACCTAACTCAATAGACTAATCCGTCACATGTAAATCATTTTTTCAAATCAGCCTTTCGTTCAAGTTTATTTGCCTTGTAAACCCCTTCACGATTTGCACATTTACATCTCTTCGCATACCAAGAAGTATGACTTATGGACATTGGTTTGCCTTCGAGTAGTTGGACTACATAACTCAAAACTAGCTACTACTAAACAGACCACTTTTGACATCAAGCTTGTGGACAAGTTGCTTCCAACAAATATATATATATATATATAATATATATATATATATATATATATATATATATATATATATATATGCTCATCAAAATCCATACCCAAATTAGCAAAATACAATTTGTACACATTACATAATTAATAATAATAATAAAAACAACCCCAAAAGTAAAATATTTTCTATACATTCCCGATATATTTCTGATTGCGAAAACTTTTGACTCGGATTATCTAGCTGATGGTTTAAAAATTTGCTTACAGTTTATTATGTTTTTTAGAAAATCTGGTCATTGAGATTCCCAATCCCTTAACTTATACTCACCAAGCTAAACAATCTTTATATGCTATTTTTAATGAATATAGTCTATGTTCTAGTGATGTTAATGCGTCACCTTCATATTTCATTTCCCCTTCCCTTACTACTACTTCTAATGTAAGAACAATGACCTTCAACAAGCTCTATCCCCAAACATGGAATTAATCGAGGATACTAAGCAAAAACGGCAAAGGGCTAGTGCTAGTCGAACTCAAGAATAGAATCTTATTTAGGTATTTTAAACCGGGAAATATCCCAAAAAAGCTCGATGGTACTAATGATCTTATGCAATTTTGGTCGAGACTAGCCACTATTTTTCATATACACTCTAAGATTGAAATGGAGTTTCTCGTCTTTCATGTTTTAACGGTTTCCACTGAATAAGCCTTTAGCACAAGAGGAATTGTGTTGGATGATCGACGTTCTAACTTATTACCTAAAAATCTAGAAAATCAGATGTTAATGAATGATTGGATTAAAGACCAAAAACGAGAACAAGAACTACAATTAGATGAAGGTGAAGAGAGAGACCATTACAATGCCACTTCAGGAAGCAACAATAGCAACGAATGAACGAAAAAAAGCATCCTCCACAATCCACATAGGTAAGTAAGGTAAGTATAATAATTACATAGACTTTGATCTCTCAATGAGGATACGTAGGCAAGTTAATCCCAATATTAAAAGTTAAATTTTGAATTTTAAATTCTAATATTAGAAATAAAATCAAGTCCTTTTTCTATAAAAATAATATTTTGTTAAAATCTTTTTTATTTTCTTAAAGAAGTATAAACTAAGTGGACTTAGATTCCTCCTAGGGATACGTAGGCAAGTTAATTCCAATAAAAGTTAAAATCTTTTTTAATTTCTAATTTTAGAATTAAAACCAAGTCCTTTTTATATATTTTTTTAAACTCCTTTAAAAAATAAATTTTCAAGTTTTATTTAAGTTTATCATTTAATTTTTAACTCTAGTTTTCTTTCATTTTTAAAAAATAAATATTAAATACATAATTAAAAAGAAATTGAGAAAACCATCGGTTAAAAAGAAAATTGGCAATTTTTAATCGAACCAAACCGACCAAAACCGAAGCCGTAACTGGTTCTCTTCCAGTTCGATTTCACTTAAGGGTCCATCGGTTTTTTTAACCGTCGGTTAAAAAAATCAGCCAGTTACAACCGAATTTACATCTCTAGTTATAATTGACTATGTACATTAATTATCTTACTTCAAAGTAATTAAATGGATGGAAAATGTAATTCTTTGGGTGCCAATAGTTGTACCCTATAAACAATAGAATACTAAATAGGCTAATTTATCTAATAGACTAAGAAAGACTTATAAGGGTGGTACAAATAGCAGGTTCGAACTTTAGGTTTGAACCTAATAAATTGGGTTTTATTTCTTCTCAACATTGCGTCTGCCACTTTCATTTTGAACAATAAATACCGGGTTTGTCTTTACCAACCTAGCTTTCATGAAATTCTCAATTTTTTTAATCCAAAAGCACGTCACTGAAGTTTTTTTAATTACAAAGAAATATGGATTTATTGAATAATATAGATAATGATGTGTGTGAGTTAATAGTGGGACCCATAAAAACTTTTTTAAGGTTTATGATTGTGGGTAGATGTTTTAAGAATTTGTGAGTTTTTTAATTTTTGATGTGGCATAATGGACCCCACCATAAAGTTGGATTTGCGGGTTTATTACTACTACCACCCTAAGCAGTAATATTAATAACTTGAAAAATAGTTTAAGAATAAACTTTATAAATATATAAAATTTTTAATAATCTCAATGATATGAGATTTTTAATAATTGGTTTGTGTGGATTAAAAAAACTATGGTTATTTTTAAACATGTAGAACTTAAATAAATAAAATAAATAAATCAAATCAAATACTAATAAGAAAAAACTGATAATAAAATTCTAGGATGTTATAGTCTACTTACCTTGATAATAATTTCGTCCTTGAAAATTAATGGCCAGTAAACTATTTAATCTTCTTTTAAATACTTGCTCCCTAACCGTATAGTAAAAAACATAATGATTTTTTATGGAAGCTGAATTTCATAAGAATGTTTGAGTAATTCGTGAATGCATGAAATGACTTAATGAAATTTGATTGACGAGTCAGGTTTCGTATTAAGGTAATTGAATTTAATGTCATTTGCTTAGCATGCAACGATCTTGACAATGTCTCAGAGTTGTAATGACCTGACACTGCAGTTTTATCTTCTAGACAAAGTTTGATAGCCCTCTCTCTTTCTTTTCCTTTATATCTTCTTTCTTTTTATTCCATTTGGTTGATTGATTGATTGATTATGAATTGATGTCTGTTTGGATAATGATTATAGGGTAAGTTTTGCTGGAATGAACTAGCTTGACTTGACATGAGTTGAATATGATTCTAGAGGTATAAAAAGATTATTTCAAGTGGGTCATAGAGAATGAATATTGGTAATAGTTATAGGAGAGACAAATATTGAAAAATAGGAATTGAAAATGAGGCCAATGACATACTATATTCTTGGAATATAATAAGGGAAGTTGAGTTGAGATACTTATGTATTAGTGTTGAGATCGAGGAAGAGATTAGAGGGATGGCAATATATTGATTATAGTACATGAATATATTATTGTTTTAAAAATAGATGAATGCACGTGGACTTGATAAAATGTGCAAATCACTAATTTGTGACTTGATGGAAAAATTAAAAACAACAATAAGATGATGGATTGAGTTCAACTAGAATATGAGCTAAAAAAAAAGAAGAAAAAAAAAAGAAGCTCAATGTGACCTTTGCCTTAAAAGGCAATATAGTAGTCACTTTAAATAACTTGAGTTACGAATGAGTTGAGTAAATAAGAGTCATTCATCTTTGGCTAAATAAAATAATAAAGTTGAAATAGAAAGACCATTTTAAATATCTCATGGTTTTAAAATTGAAAATAAATAAGGTGAGCCAATATTTTAAGGTAAGGTCATGAGCCAATATTTACTTGTGAGCTAAATAATAATAACAAAAGTTGGACTATAGAAACATTTGAGAATAAAAACTACAATGACCTTGGCTATTTTAAAATATAACATGGGCTCTTAAAAGGTGTTTGACGTAGTTATGAAATGTGATATGATTCTCGTGAATCAATGGATGCACGTTTTTATCTTGTATGACTTATAAATATAAATTATGTGATGATGCATTTTGTGTGATCATGATATGTAAATATGGATTTTGAAATAATGTACCCATGACATGAAATCTTTGACCTCCAAATGTAACCTGACATGTAATATGAATCGACACGTAAGTAAAATTTTGTGATAATGATTCATGACATGTAAATATGAATCATGCAATTGCAAAATCTTGATGTGTAATGTGTTGAAATATATGAATTTATAAAATTTGCAAAGAATTCATAAATTAATAATAATGAGATAATATAATAAATTGTGTACCTTAGAGGAAACCGACTAGATATGACGAGGATGAATGATAATAATAATAAAAAAAATTATATGAATTTTGGAATATACAAAACAAGTGAGTCTACAAAATCGTATACTTGCTCTGCTCTGATACCTCTTTGTAGCACCCCACTTTTAGAAATATAAAATATATTTTTATATAGACTTATAAATAATTTTAATAACTATTATAAATAAAATCACTTCGAACCCATAGATTCTATGCCCCATTTCAAAATGAAAACCCTAAGACCCCTTATTTACATTTGAGAAATACACCATGCATTTTCAAAATCAAACAATAATCTAAAAACTATAAATATAAAGAGAATTATCCCAAGTATAAACATATATTAATTAAAAAGTAAGAACATCAACATTTATAAACCGTCACCCACACTTCTACTGTGCTACTTTGATATATAACTTTATTTAAAAAAGTGTAATGATGAGATTTGATTAAATACTAACTTCGACAAAAGACATTACGTTGTTGACAATAATCTAATAAGATATGGAAACAATAATCAAATCAACATAAATCAATTCCCTTGTAGTTGATTTAGATTAAGTCATTTCTTGCTCGATCCCCACAACATGTAATTATTATGATAGGGTGACCGTCCACTAGTTCAGTAGGTGTACCGACGTATCTCATTTAAACATCAAGTCTAAAAAATAAACAGTGCGGGTTCCCTCGATGACCATTTTCTATGATTACGGACAGCTATTATTGTCTCAGGTTCAATAAATATAGTACTCCGGGGTATACATTTTCCTAGGTCACATACAACTTTTATGGCCTCTTACTATATTAGATTTTAAATATCAAATTGCATTCAAGGACACATGATATACATAGCACGATAATTGAGAAATAGAGTTTTACACGAGTTAAGTCAGTGGTCCCTACCTCGTAAATATAAATGTAATGAGTTCTTGATAAATGTCATGCATGGATACTTAGTTTTCTTCAATTTGTTGCCTACATAGAAAAATAAATGAATACCTTGTTTTTGGAATTTAGGATATTGAAAGTTGGAGTAAAAATAATTGAAAAACCAAACTGACAATCATCATAAAAGAATACATAAAATTAAGGGGTAGATTCATAATTACCTTCAATTCTAGACTCAAATTGGTTAAATTGAGGTTTTGGGTAAACTGTGGGTAAAATTGGCAAAGGGTGTAAACTGGTGGGGGTTAATCTGCAACATCTAAGAAGCTTGTAACATTTAAAAGGCCTCTTAGACTATCTTCAAGAGACTCCCTATAATGGCTCCTTAGCCAATTTAGGGAGTCAAAATAATGAGATTTGCTCCAATAGCCTCCTTATAGGGACTCTTCAAATTTAGAAGCTCCCTGCATTTTTCTTCAAACTCTCTACATGTAGAGAGCAAACATGGCTCCCTATTATTATTATTATTATTATTATTATTATTATTATTATTATTATTATTATTATTATTATTATTATTATTATTATTATTATTATTATTATTATTATTATTATTTAAATTGACTCCCTATAAATGTATGATGAATATTTTATAAGTAGGGAGTTGTTAAAATAAAACTAAAATAGGGAGTCTCTACAACAGGGAGTTGACATATGTAGGGAGTCTGATCAAGTAAATTGAGATAGAGAGTCTAAAAAAATAGAAATAATTATTTTAGGGAGTTAGAATTAGGGAGTTTGGTAGAGAGTTTGTTGGAGTTAGTCTTAATAATTCTTAATTCAGAATTCAGTCGATCCCCATTATAGAAAATAAAATACTCCCGCTCCTTGTTTAACCTCCTGATAGTGGTGGCTCGAACGGATTGGAATCCAATAAGCGGAGAGTTGGTAAGAGGTTGGTTTTTGTGGCCGATTGGCTAAGTCAGGTTTGGATTGAAAGCTCATTTTGTTTACATATTCTGGCAACAAGAGCGGTGGCGATGGTGGTTAACCTTGGGGGCCATCGGGTTTGGTTCGGTCGTGGAGTTCAGGCTGAGATTTTGGTTGTTGTTGCTTCTTTGCTTGTTTATAGAACAAAATTGGAAGAAGTACAGTTTGATTCAAAAGTGTTATGGATTTTGATGCTGAGAACAATCAAATCATCTTGAAAATCACTGTTTGAGGTTGTATGTGCATTTTAGAGAAACCGTGAGAAACTGTTCTAATCATGGTACAGTTGAGCAGTTGTGGGTTTTCGGGATATTGGGCTGAAATTTTTATGGAATATGGTCAAATCATTATATCAGGCTTTGAGTTTATAAACAAATGAGTTCTTAAGTTATCTAATGGACTAAGAAAAATTTATAAGTTAATTGGCAATTTTATTTGCATCCGATAAATTACTAGCCGACCCGTATATTATTGCACCCATAAACATACACAAGCACACACACACACACACATACACACATACACACACACACACACACATTTTTACTAACTACACCAAGATGAAATTACCTAAAATACCCTTACAATTCAATTACATCAAATTATTTATCAAAAAAGAACAAAAAAGAACAAAAAAGAAAACAGGAGATGCAAATGGGAAGAAGAAAAGAAAGAACAAGAAAAAGTAAAAACTCACCGACGACGATACCTCCACTCACCGGCGACGACTTCCAACCACCGCAATAATATCTCTCATGTCAGGCCAATAACAACCGCAAGATATAGTAGGTTTTTGACATTTTTTTTTATTTGAAGTTTTTCAATTTATTTTGTTCAATTTCAAATTTTGTATAACTAAATCATGGATCTTATTGTCTAAACATATTTCTAGTTTGAGATTAAGGAGTTATTAACATGAAAAACGAGGTGTGTAACTATGAATATGTGATTTAAACAAAACTATGGTTCGTTTATCGGTAGGAAGATGGTCAATTTTGTGTTTTTTTCCGGTCATTAGAGACCAAAAACGGATGAAAAATTCATGCAATAGGCAACAAAACTCTTCGTTTGTATTTTTGTTAATCTTTTTGCTACTTTCTATATCGGTTATATCGCAACCGATGTGGAAAGCAATATTTAAAACAAGTTTCACATCGGTCTTTAGAACTAAAGGAATGTAATCCGTTGTTCTATTCATCGTAAGAGCGTACATAAATACATCTCAAGAGAACCACTAATCTAGGTAATTTACACGATACAATATAAACCTACCATATATACGAGATACAACTAATCATAAGATTGACTATCTATTACACCCCCGCAATCGAAGCAGGCGGTCGATGAATGCGGAGATTGTACCGAAAATCCTCAAATAACACACGGGGCAGGCCCTTCGTAAAAATATCCGCCAGCTGATATCGAGAAGGCACATGAAGAACTCGAACTTGACCCCAAGAAACCTTTTCACGAACAAAATGAATATCCATCTCGATGTGTTTAGTCCGTTGGTGTTGGACCGGATTACATGAGAGGTAGATCGTACTAATATTATCAGAATATACGATAGTCGCATTAGGAATCGGGCAATGAAGTTCAAGAAGTAAGTTACGCAGCCAACAAGATTCAGAAACCACATTGCAACTGCCCGGTATTTGGCCTCGGCACTTGATCGAGACAACGTCGACTGTCGCTTAGCCGACCATGATATCAAATTATCACCTAAGAAGACACAGTACCCTGAAGTCGAACAACGGGTGTCGGGACATCCACCCAGTCAGCATCCGTAAAACCCATGAGGGATGTGAAAGATGACGGAGATAAATGAAGCCCAAACTCAAGGGTACCCTGAACATAGCGAACAACCCTCTTAAGTGCAACCATATGCACCTCTCTAGGATCATGCATGAATAAACAAACTTGTTGTACTGCATACGTGATATCAGGACGAGTAAAAGTCAAATACTGAAGAGCACCGGCAAGACTGCGATACAAAGAAGGGTCTGACACCGGCGGTGAATCTGAAGATTCAAGTTTCGGATTGGTGTCGACAGGAGTCGTCGACGGCTTGCAGGATGACATACCCGCACGATCAACCACCTCAGACGCATACGTCCTCTGATATAGGAAAAAAACCTCCGCGTGAGACGTAACGGAGATACCTAAGAAGTAATGTAATGGACCCAAGTCCTTCATAGAAAATTTAGAACTCAGACTCGAAATGATGGACCGGCAAAGACAGTCAGACGAGGCCGTCAAGATAATGTCATCGACATAGAGTAATAAATCGACCATCTGATCATCCTGACAAAACACAAATAGGGAGTGATCAGACACAGTTCTGGAGAAGCCGAGAGTGGATACAAAATCGGTGAAGCGTGTATTCCAAGCTCGGGGTGCCTGTTTTAACCCATATAAGGATTTCTTCAAGAGGCATACATGATCAGGAGATGCGGAGTCCCGGAAACCGAGAGGTTGATGCATGTACACAGTGTCATCAAGGGTGCCGTGGAGAAATGCATTCTTGACATCCAGTTGGTGAATGGACCACTGCTTCGACAGGGCTAGACTGAGCACAGTTCTGATTGTAGTTGGCTTGACCACCGGACTAAAAGTCTCCCCACAATCAACGCCCACCTGTTGAGTTTTTCCATCACCTACAAGACGGGCTTTATGCCTCTCAAAAGAACCATCAACGCGTATTTTATGAGTGAAAATTCACATAGAACGAATAATATTAACACCTGGCGGACGGGGAACCAACTCACACGTCTTATTATCAATTAACGCATTAAACTCATCTTGCATGGCCGATTTCCAGTTAGGGTCTCTTAAGGCATCTACATGATTACAAGGTAAGGGAGATTTAGACATAGTAGAGAGATTAAATTGACACTTGGGTCGAAACACTCCCCGCTGGCTCCGAGTCACTGGACCAAGAGAAGGTGGGGGCTCGACAAGAGCAGGAGGCAGGACAGGTGCCGGGGGCGGTATTTGAGGTGAAGAATTAGAGACCGAGCCATCAATGGGCGAACGATACATGTGATGAACCACATACTTCGATGGTGAATCATCAAGGAAGTCATAAGAAGAGGGTGGTGACCTTATTTCAGCGAAAGGGAAACGGGACTCATCAAATATGACGTGCCGACAAATAATAATTTTATTGGTAGTCATGTTAAAGCACTTATAACCCCGATGATTTTGCGGATACCCAAGGAAGACACAAGGTGTGGACCGGGGAAGAAGTTTATGAATTGTTGTTGACGGAAATAGAGGATAGCACAAACACCCAAAAACTCGTAAATGGTCATATGACGGATCCTTGTGATATAAATGACTTAGAGGAGTTTGATAAGACATATGTCGATGAGGAAGAATATTGAGAAGATAAGTGGCCATATGGAGAGCGTGATGCCAAAAGGAAGGAGGTATTTTGGCATGTGTGAGTAAGGTACGAATCATGTTATTGATAGTACGAAACTGTCTCTCGGCTTTTCCGTTTTGAGAAGACGTGTGAGGACATGAGAACCAAAAAGTCATCCCATTTGTGGACGCAAACTCGCGAAAAGATTGATTATCGAATTCCCTTCCATTATCACATTGAAAAGATTTTATATCGCGTTCAAACTGTGTCCGAACTAGTGCCCTAAATGTCAAGAACGCTTTAAACACCTGGGATTTATGAGATAAAGGAAATGTCCATAAAAAATTCGAAAAATMATCCAAAAWAATCACATAATAACGAYGACCCAACGAGCTCAAAAYAGGAGACGTCCAAACATCACTATGAATAATGTCAAAYGACAATAAAGAATTAGAACTGGAGGCCTTAAACGGCAAACGAATATGTTTTCCCAAAGAACACGAGGAACATACATGAGAAGTACGTTGTTTATTACATTTGATAAATTTATTCATACGAAGAGAATCAAAAATAGACTGGCCAGGATGGCCCAAACGATCATGCCACAACGTTGGCGATAAAACCGCAAATTCATAGGAAGACACGCCCCCACTAGTTGTGATAGGATAAAGCGCCCTCCGACTCTCACATCTCATTAGGCACGTCCCCGTCCGAAAACCCTTAACAGAAAATCCAAAAGGGTCAAACTCAATAGACACAGAATTATCGGTAGTGAATTTACGAACAGAGACTAGATTCTTAACAATAGCTGGAGCATGAAGAACATTTTGCAACCTAAGTTTAGGGTGAGAATGATAAACAATAGCATGCCCAACACCCTTAACCGGAATAGTCTGACCATTGCCCACAAGAATATCATGTTTCATGCGTAGATTGGAATAAGACGAGAGAGTACCTTTCATCGAGGTCATGTGAGACATAGCCCCCGTGTCCATGTACCAATTTGGATCAGGAGGCATGAGTCCAAGAGTATACATGGCTGCCTCAATGTCTGTCGGGGTCGGGGCGGACTGTGCCGAATAAGCCTGAGGTCGTGGGCCAAGAAGGCCCGATTGCGGATGCTGTGGTTGAGAGGGCAAACGAGAGCTGGACGGAGGCCGAGACCACGATTGCGTTGGAAATGGGCAAGGCGGAGCCGGCCATTGCCACTGCCATGGCCACATCGGTTGACCTGACTGGCCTGCCCACTGCTGCTGCGGCCAAGAGGGTGGCGGCGGCTGAATCTGAAACTGCTGGGGCGGTTGCTGTCCCGGACGAGCACCGGGCGGGAGCCCTTTCGTTTCTATTTCTGAGTAAGACGGTCGCAAAGCGTTAGTAACTAACGGAGAGCCGGACACTAGCGCCGTACCAGAGGCGACGCGTTTCACCAATCCTGATTCTTCCAAAACCAACATCGAACGGGCCTGATGAAATGGGGGCAATGGGTCGCTCTGTCGAAGCAGCGTAGCGACCCCTCCGTACGCCTCTATGAGTCCAGCAACGAGTTGTAGCACGAGGCGATCGTTCGACACCGGCGACCCAACATTCTGTAATTGATCCGCAAGTACCTTGAGGTGCTGACAATAAGCCGAGACACCAGGAAAATCCGCCATGGTTGTGGAGGAAAATTCTTGCTCGAGAGAGACAGCCTGGGAGTGACGATTATCCTGGAAAATTCCGCGAAGGCGCGTTCAGGCCTGCTTAGCCGTGTAGTCGGGAACCAAAATAGTATGGAGGAGATCGTGGGATATGGTTGCGTAAATCCACTGAAGAACCGTGGCATCGAGGGTGAGCCACAGTTCTTTGTCCTCATCGGATGCTGGCGCAGGAAAGGGCGGTGTCGGTGGTATGATATGGTGAAGGACCCGATGAGAACGGGCATGGATTTTGAACAACTCCGCCCATGTCGCGTACTGGACATTCTCCAATTCGAGAACAATCGAGATGTGATTTTTGATATTGGAAACGGCAAGGGCAGGATGAAAGCCAGCCTTGGCACCCGTCATCGGAAGAGAAAGACGAAGAAGATCAAAAAAGGTGAACAGATAAGAGAACGGCTAGGGCGTAGCAGAAAAGAAAGAAGAAAACCCTAGTCTCTTGATACCATAAAGGAATGTAATCCGTTGTTCTATTCATCGTAAGAGCGTACATAAATACATCTCAAGAGAACCACTAATCTAGGTAATTTACACGATACAATATAAACCTACCATATATACGAGATACAACTAATCATAAGATTGACTATCTATTAAGAACTGTTGTAAAAGTGATATTCTACATCGGTTGGTTATAGAGACTGATATAGAAAGTCCAACAGGCTAAAATATGAAAATTTCAGCCACAACCCACCAAATATTGAAGCTATTTCGGCCCCTGTGGCTAAAAATTACTTGAATTTTTTAGCAGACTAGTGAAAATAACTTCAATTTTTGGTCAAGCGGGTCTGAAAACTGCTTTCATTTTCGGTGTACCCCGACCGAAAATATTGCGATGAGTTTTTTAAAATTTTGAGTTTCAATTAACAATATGGATACAGAAAAAGAAAATAATCAGATAAAAAGATAGAAATATTTATATTTGGTAGTTCCCTTGTCTTTTTTATCATCCATTGTTGAGTTTTTATAATAATTGAAGAATTAGAATATAAAGATAATTGAAGTGGGTTAAAAAAAATTGTTAGAAGTATGTGTGTATAAATTGGTGTGTTTAGTAATTAGATTAATGAGGGTGTGTAGGTTATAGTAAAGGTGTATAAGTCAATTCATTTAATGGTATTTTTGTAAATAAAAACACGGGTGCAATTGCTAAACATATGGATGAGGTTATAATTTGCCTAAGTTAATACCTTTAAAAGTAGTTTAAAAATGAACTTTATAAATATCTCAAAATGCTAATACTCTCCGAGATTCTTAATAATTGGTTTATGTGGATTAAGAGAATTTATGGTTATTTTTCAAACGTGTAGAAATTAAATTAATAATAATAATAATATTGAAATACAAGAATAATAATTCATAAAAAAAGGAAATAAGATCTTGGTGTGTTACATTTTTCGACTCTATGGAGCATATGTCATATGTCAGTCTAGTGAGCATATGAGGTGAAAACTGTCAGTACAAAAAAACTCGTGGATACCGACGATCATTTTCTTCAGTAAGTCGTCGATAACGGTGTTACCGACGGAAATGATCCGTCGGTAAAACCGCATTGGTAAAAAATTACCAATGGATATTTTTTTTCCGTTGGTAAAATACCGATGGACATCAATTTTGTCGGTAGTTAACGACTGATCTTAATAAATAAAAAAATAAAAAATAAAAAAATATCGACGGATAATTTTTCGTCGGTAATTAATTTTATTAAAAAAATAAAAATAAAAATTACCGATGGACTAAAAAAATTCGTATGTTTTGGTGCCAGCCCACCCCCAAGCCCAAGCCCAACACCAATTAATTAATCACAAATAAATCCTCATATATGTCGCCAGGGAAATTTGAACACGCGACCTCTCGCTTTCCAAGCCTACCCATGACCAACTAAGGTAACTCATTTTCTTGTAAGTATTTGACATTATAATATATATACATACTTATGTTATATATATAATAAATAATATAATTATAATATGTCTACATATATAATATATTTATATATAATAATTGTATTATACATACATATATTATATAATATAAATATTATATATTATATTATATTAAAATTATAAATATATATAAATATTATATATATTAAATACTTATATAAATATAATATAATACAATATAATATATATTTATATATAATATAAATATTATACATATGTGTGTTTGTGTGTGTTAAATGTATTATATATTATTGATTATAATTATAAATATTATACATTATATTATATATATATATATATATATATATATTAAATAATAATTAATATTTAATAATATATAAATTACTAAATAATAATATATATTAATAAAAATATCATAAATAATAAATAAAATGGATAAAAATTAAATAATTTAATTTACCGACGGTGTAATTTTCGTCGGTAATTAAAGAATAATTAAAAAATTTAAGTGGGGTTACCAACGAAAATGTCCATTGATAATAAATAAAATTTAAAAAGAAATTATAATAAATAAACAAATTAAATAAATATTAAAAAAATAAATTTACCGACAGCCATTTCCGTTAGTAAATAAAAAGATTTAAAAAATAAATAATTAAAAAAACTACCGATAGGCAAATCTATCGATGGGCTACGTCTGTCGGTAATTTTGGCCGTCGGGAAAGCCGTCGGTAATGCCAGACTTTTACCGATGGATTATAGTCCGTCGGTAAATTTCGTCAGCGTAAAGTGTTCTTTTGTAGTGTTGGCTCAGTGGGATATAGATGGATGTATCCATTTGATAGGTATCTTCGCAAATTGAAAGATAATGTGAGGAACAAGGTGAGTATTGTGGGTTTGATAGCAAACACATATCTTGTTATAGAGACGTCAACTTTCACTTCGTATTATTTTGAAAATCACATTTCCACGAAAAGAACAAATCTGCCTTAGAATGATGATATAAAAAATGGTGCAGAAGATGATGATTCCATTCCTTTGGTGTTTGAAAAATATGGTGAGACCTTCGCAGCAATGGGAAAAACATTCATAAAGGAAAAATAACTCAACGCGGTGAGAAAGTATGTCTTATTGAATTGTGATGAAGTCTAAGATTCTATCAGGTTGGGGATTCATTTTTAAATTTGGGTAAATGAAAATTTATCAATATGATAAATTAAAACCATTCTAATTTTTAAATAGGGAAAAAAACTCTTTGCCACCTGTACTTATCGCGTTTTTATGGTTTGCCACCTAATATTTTTGTTGTTATTATTAACAACCCAAAGTATGCGGGTTTTTCTCTTTGCAACCTTCAGGCCATTTTTCATTCAAAGAATGGTCAGATCGAAGCACGTAAACCTCATGCCTCATCACCAATTATTATGTTGGGCGATGTCTTCGTTTTTTAAGAATGAGGTATGAGGTTTACGTGCTTCGATCTAATAATTTTTTGAATGAAAAATAGCCTGAAGGTTGCAAAGAGCAAAACGCGAATACTTTGGATTGTTAATAACAATACAAAAAATATTAGGTGGCAAACCATAAAAACGCGACAAGTACAGGTGTCAAAGAATTTTTTCCCCTCATGGAGGGCATAAAACACTGTCAACCAAACATCATAGATGATGGACTCAATGAAAAATTGGAAAATAAATTTGTCGATTGGTTCAAAAACTACGTGAGATCTTCTAAATGACTTAAAATATGTCATATATATATATAAGAAATATATTTTATATATATATATATATATATATATATATATATATAAAATTTTATAATTGATCTTTTAATAAATAATAAATTGTATGACATATCGTCATCATAGAGCCTAGATCCCTTGAACAATGTTATCCATGAGTACATTACGGGTATCACCTTAGGTCCATCATGATATGGGACTACAAATAATAGTTGCAAGATAAATGGATACAGGCTTCACACAGTTACATATGATTCAGATAAATCAACTTTGAGCATAGGTGTCTATATAAGAGGAACAAACTATGCGGACATCGAGTATGATTATTAGAGTCGTCTTGTACAAGTTTTTAGATTCGAATATATATGGTTAACTTATAAGAGAACACTCTTGTTCAAATGTGAGTGGTTTGACCCAACTCACACATATATAATGGCTTATCCTCAATATAAGCTCATTGATGTCAATCATAAGTGTAGATTTAATCGATATGAGCCATTTTTACTCATTAGCTAAGCAAGTAAAGTGTACTACTGTCCGCATTCGAGTTTTAAACGAGACAAGTTAGATTAGTTGGAAACATGTAAAAATAAAGTTATATCTATAATAGATCTTATCAAGCCCTCGTTTCCTAATCAGTCTTTTCAAGAGGATGTTACAGAAACGCACAGTTAAATACAATTGGAGGATGTTTATTTCTAATTACATAACTCGATTGATAATGAAATGGCCGAGCTTGATATGAGGTGGAGGATGAGATGGAAGATGAGTTTCTAATCAATGAAGATTTAAACGAGGGTGAGTTTGACAATAATCTAGATAGTGAAAGTGTCAGTATTACTTAGAAGTATAAAATGACCTATCATTCGAACTTATTTATATTTAATATATATCATTTGTAATATTCATTATTTTTAATCGACACAAGTTATGTGAAAAACTCTCAATTTTGTACTTTTTGATGAGGGGTAGAGATGTTCAACGTGGTTATACAACTCGTACTTCAAGGAATGTAGGGTCTTCCTCTTTGTCACACTAGTACTTGGAAGATGATGACGTTAAGATGGATTTAGACGAAGGGACTCCGTCTGAGATCATTATGCCCATCTAGTCCGATGTTGGTACTATCAAAGGCACACATGGTCAGCCACTGTACGTATTTCTAGAGGCATGAGTTCTCGTCATCGAAGAAAAGTAAGTAACTTTATAATAATATTCAATACTAATATGTTATTTATATTAGTTGATCTAATCATAACTCATTAGGATGCATAGTGACATAGTAAAGCTAAGAATGGTTGTTTGAGAGATCCACGAGGCTTGTGCACACCCCAATTAATGGAGACTTGAACATATCCCTGCACCGCATCGTGTGACACAGTAGCCCGAGTTCTTGTTAAGACTAACACAATATGTATATTTTCATAGTTTTATTGCAATCATTTTGTATTGTACTATTTTGCCTTGTATAAAAATCTTTTTATTGGGACCTGAATCAATTTTTAGAACTGATAATAATGTATACATTTGAGAGGGACATGAGTTATAAGTGGAGCATTCAATAAACGTGTATAAGAAGACATGGAGAAGGTCGGGGAAGTAGACGATGTGCATGGACAAAGAAGTTTAGAAGAGGTGGTAAATGGAGTGGGCAAAGCTCAACGAGGTGGAGAGGTCCCAGCAGGAATAGATTGGGCTAACCCAGCGTCCATGGTATAGGGATATCAAAGCATAGGCAAATTATTATGCACAACTAGGTGTACATTGTACCATACACCCAGATAAAAAGTACATGTTAAATGCGCTAAATATTCATTTTCGTCAAAATAAGTTTTTATATTTGTTATGATATATTTTCATTTTTACTATGATAAATGTATATTTATGAACATATAACATGCATAAAATATTCATATTTGCTACAATAAAAGTGTTCATGTCTGTTCTGATAACATTTCATCTCTATTGTGATAAAAGTTCATCTCTGTTATGATAAATATCAATATACATTTATTAAAATGTATATATATATGTTAATCATCTGCAATGTGATAAATATGGATCTCAATGTGATAAATGTACGATTTTTCGTAATATAGATGAACCGTGATGGTAGTATGATCAATATTAAAAATGTATATATTCGTTGGATTAAATGTTCATATTCATTCTATTACATGTTCATCTCTAGGTGTACAGTATAATGTATACCCTTGTGTACGTAATAATGGCTGCAAAGCATATTGGTGGGTCTCAATCAGAGGTTTGTACACGTCAGATCGTATGTAACTTTATATTTATGTTTATAAATTTAAATTGCAAGTAATTAATTAATATATGATAATCAATTGAAAAAAATTTAATTAACCGAATACATCCTAAGAAAATGGGTAGGGATCCCACTTTGTATGAGACTTTTGTGGCTATGCACTAGAAGGGTGATGACAGATTTTTTCACCACATATTAAAGCAGGCAGCTATAAACACACACAAACACACACACACACACACACACACACACACACAGGATTCAGATGCGGAGGTTGACAAGAAGGCGGTATATTTAGACATCGTCGGGGCGAAGAAGGCTCGACGTTATAGCACTAGCTTCTAGGGTATGTTTGTGGCTTCGAGGATTTCTAAGGCGGTGGTTCTTCTTCTCAACTTGGTAGCCGTGTCATGAAGCTTGAGAGATAGCTTTAAACTTATCACGAGCAACTTCAAACGCAGCAAGAGCATCTCCAAGCGTATGAGTGGGCCTAACAGAAGGTGCACAAGGAACTTCCGTGTGAGCAGTTGGATCTTGAGGACAGGCTCAAGCGGAGGGTGGATCAAGGGTTTTCCTCAACGATGGCCCGACTTGCTTCTCAGTCTCAACATCCTCCAACATCTTATCATAAGTAGTGTTTATGATGTTTAATTTGCCATGCTTATGCTTGGCATTAACGTAAACCGTATATTTCATGAATATTTAAATGTACTTGGAGAGATATTTGTTAATTAGTAGTATTTTCTTTTTGAATTTATGTTTTACATTTTTAAATTTCTGGCAGCTACATATTAACATGTAAAAAAAGCAACAAAAAAAGTAAAACTAAAAATAACGATGCACTTTTGCTCGTCAGTATTTTTTATTAAATTAATTTGGTGACTGATGGTTGTCTGTCGGTAATTCCTAACAGACAAACCCATCGACATATGCAGATGGTCATATTCTTGTCTGTCAATTGTAAATTAATGGAGATTTCAGTCGGCAAGTCATCAGCACATGCCTACGAATTATACATGCGGTGGATGAGGGGAGTCCCGACGGGCATAATATATGTTGGTACCGATTTATCGACAAGGCAAATGACGTTGACGCTAATCCATCAATAATTCCATTAATATTTTCCTTGATGACGAAAAACATCCCATTTACACAGATTTGTGTGTTGCTAACTGCAGGTTTTTTTAGCAGATTTTTTTATAGTGTATTATTATTATTATTATTATTGCCTCAAGGTTAAGAGTAACATTTGTTGTTAATCAGTGTATTCCCACCACTTGAACTTTGTCATTATTTGCTCAAGACACCACAACTCCACACATTTTTTGTTAAAATCTTGAGCAAAGTATATGTTGAAGATGAGGGAAAACGTATATATATTTGTTTATTTCTAATTTTAATGGATTGAGTATAATTTTCATATTTAATTCCTATATCAAATTATTATATATTATAAAAATTAAATGTAAAAAAATAAATAAAACAAAGTTAATGTTATTATTACATTTGCTGTTTTGTCAAAAATAAGTTTGATAGATTTAACTTGCAAATTAGGGTGAATATATAAATGAATGAGAAACACTAATCCAAGCAAACAAAAAGATAAATTAATGAGTCAAATGTTATGTCAAGCATCAAACCACTGGGTGAATTGGTGAACCGAGCAAGAAATTTAAATAATTAAGAATATATGCATGTATATCACTTTCTTATAATTGAAAAACAAGTAAATAAGTACTTTATATGATATCCTATTTGAAATTCATAAAAATTAATTATACATCATATACTTAAATTTAATATAACATGCTGATTTATATATTAAATAATCAAATATGATAAAAATAATAATTGGAAAGACAAAAAACCTAAAAAATGAAGCTAACATTGTTATTGCTCTAGCTTATTTGTGTCATCGGTTGTAGATGATTAGGGAGGTTTTGTATGCAGAGGAAGAAAAGTGAGCTCCCGTTGTTGTGATATGAAATGGAAATGTTTTTTATCATGAAAACTTAAAGACTCATTCAATAATTGAGTATTTTTCGCTGAAGATCTGAGAGAAAAATCTCATATTTTTTAGCTATGATTATTCCAACAATAATTAAATTATTAGGATGAGATTTGGATTGTTTTTTCATCTTTGTACAGAAAGCCGATGATATTTGTTTTGTTGATTTTAAATTTCTTTATACATAAATTCATTATGTTATTGTTGTTGATTCAAAACAGATTTTTTACCTCTTTTATTCGGAACATAAGTTTCTTTATACATAAATTGTTGGTATAATTGAATCTTTGGGTATTCGGAACAGATTCATATCCTATGAGTCCTTGCCCAAATATGGCTGTTGATTCTAATCACATTCAGGTGAAGGCTATCGCTGGCACCCAGGCCTAAGCAAAGTTTATTGTTGGAATTGATTTCAGAATCGTTCATAATTCGTTCCGGAAAGTATACTGAATTCGTTCATAATTCGATATATCAGGTGATGCTCGCTTTTGAGTTACAAATCCTCGGCAAACTAAGGTAAAATAACACTAAATGATGGCTCAGTTTCTCTTATGCGCTTTCATATTTCTTTGTGATAATTAGAAAACCTACTCTTGAGGTTTAGCCTAATTAACTAAGAAATCTCATTAGAAAATTTCAAGTCTGCTTCTGTAATTTGAAAAATTCTTCGATTTCTTTTTTTTCGAATCTGCTTCTGTAATCCAATGGAGAGGCGGGTGGAAGGCTCTTCTTCTTCTTCTTCAAATTAATTTTCAGAATCCATATGTAATTTATCCTAACCCTATTTTATTTTATTTTATTTTATTTTTGGGCTAATTTTAAGATTCGGATCCGTAAGCCTTCTGTTGTCCGATCTATCTAACTTTTTTTTTAATCTATCGAAGTTCGAGAAAGTTTTAGTTAAATTAACTTGTGTTGCACTGATTCATGTAGAACTCATTTTCAATTGAGTTGGGCAGTGACTTGAAGAGAATATGCACAAGCATTTTGAATTTACTCCAAAATGGGAATGGACATGTTTCCAATAGAGAGGTAAATGTTTTTTTTACGGAGTTAAAATTAAGAATTCCAATGCTGAATAATGAAAATCCTGTTGGTTGCTGATGAAATTGATCGATTTGCCAATGTGGTAACTAAGTGTGCTTTAGTTTTACTTGGCAAGTTGGAAAAGAAAAAACAACACTTGGATTTCTGGAACTTGTGTGTTATTGTGCAAATAAATGTCATAGTGTAATTGTGAGTTCATGCAATCCCATTTCAAAACATTTGGATAGATTAGCAGGTCGTTTTCATAAGGTACTTTTGCACTTCAGCAATTGAGTAAGCAAGATTTGCAAGAATAAACTATTATTGTCTTTTTGCAAATTGCCATTTCCTCGACAAATTTATTTGTATATTTAGCCTTGAGCATTTATATTTCTAGATTTTTATGTTTGAAAATAAGTATTAGTGTAAATATATGCAATATTGAGATTTATGCAACCCTGAAGTTTACATTTATGATTCATTAAAAGTCAACGTACTACTCATTGCTGATATTCAAATTGAGGAGCAGTGGCTGTCTAGGAGAGATGAACAAAATGATTCAGTAATCTTATCCAGCTTTCTTGAGTTTCTGAGTAAAACTCAGGATCTCAAATTGCAAGATCGATCAAATTCAAATGGTAAGCTGCTACATGATTATTAATTCTTATTACATTGTATCAAATTCAAGATCGAGTTTTATTCGCGATTAGTTAAGTTAAACCACCTTTTTAACTGATCTTTCTTACATTTTAATTGTAGGCTTGAAAGCCGTGACATAGTACAGCTTCGATTGCTGCTTTGTATTTGGTCAAAGCGAAGGTGCAAAAGAAATTAAGAATCACGCCGATTGTGCTGTGGTGGAGATGAAACCAGAATGTTACATTTTTCTGTGAGCATCATGTGTACACACGGCAATGAATAACCGAGTTATCTGGGTCCGCAATGGTTTYCATAGGTCCATATACACGAKGAGATTGTTTCGGGCTAATGAAGTTGTAGTAATTTGTTTGAGCAAATTAACTCTCTTGGAGCTTACAGACATTTGTAAAATGTAACCATGAACTTGCTTTATAAACKCCCCAAGGMTTTCATTATGAAGGAATGAWTTTTTGGTATGTATAGCTATGCAAATCAGGTGTGTTTGAAAGGGTTTTTGTTTGAGGTATAAAACTTTGATATAATTACAATAACTACCCCTGAAGTTTGGTCTAACTAAAAAAAAGTCCGTTTATCATTTAAGATATAATTTATACATTTATACTATCAAACATGATTAAATATCAAGATATATTTGTAATTTAATAGACAACTGATTTTTTTATTTTTGAAAAAAATTGTAATCATTTCAGAATTAGTTTTTTGTAATGAAACGTAGAACTTAAATTGTCTTCCAGAATGGATGTTTTGAAATAATACTCGGATTGAAATGGAGTTATCATTACCAAAAAAACTGAAAGTCTTTACCAAAAAGAAAAAAATAATTTCATTTTTAGTCATTTATAAAATATTTCTCGAGGGATTAAATAATTTTGTAAACACATTGGTAAAACAGTAAGTTTAATATTTGTTATTACATATCAATGTAGAGTTTGTATGTTAAGTTCCAAATTTATAGTTATTGTAGGAAACCAGACTGTGGACAAAGTTGTCTACCAATCTCATTAGTCTATTTACAAGTCTATCTACCAATCTTATTGTATGAATAGTGAGGTGAAATGAGAAAATATTCAGCTGAACGTCAGAGTTTTAAAAATAAGTTTTTTCATATTAGTAATATAATATGTCTAATTTTGGGTTTATTTAATACACAGTATCCTGTTTATTTAAACTTCTGAATCGAAGTAGTATGTCTTTCCAAACTGTAAATTCTACTTACAAATAATACATTGCTCATATTTATAATGATATAAAAGTTACTTTTATTATTATACTCCTCTTTATAAAATTAAGTTAAATTACAATATCTCATTAATTGAAAAGAATGTTATCAAAAAGAATAAGAATAATATACTTATTAATTATAAGTAATAATTAACCAATAATTAGTAAAAAATCTGCAAATTAATATCAAAACATGCAGATATTTAGCTCTGCAATAACGTCAGAAAATTAGACAACTTTTATGCGGGAATGATTTGTTTAATATAAATAAGAATAAGAATATTTTCAAGATTATCTCGCAATTAAATCCATATAAAAACTGTTATATAAAATATGAACCGTATAATCTTAAGATAGCATCTTCAATATTAAGGACTCTATATTTCCAAAAATATTCATTTTAAATATCGAATAAGTGATAGTGAATAAATTTCAAGATCCTCAAGTGCAATCATATATTATGAACAATTTAGAAAAAAAAATTACGGTTAAAATTATAATCAAACTTATAAACCTCATTGAGCAGCTGCTATAAACATTACTGATAAATGTGAAATAATTTCACATACTTTTTTTTGGGTGGAACAATCATGGTGGTAATAATTGAGAAAGTTGCCTACAAGCTTAAAAAGTTGAAATAAATGAGAAAGGACAAGAAAACTAATTACAATCATCAACATAACAATTACTAACAAACCGCAAAGTTAATTTGTCACCACATAAAAGTCCTTATCTTCGGGTTTGAACGTCACATTAAGGGTAATTTACTATATTTAACAACTAATCCCGTGGATTGCATGTATAAATGCACTCAAACACTATTCATTATGAAAAATGATGTAATATAAATAGAAATATACCAGAACTTGAACGATTTCTATATTGGAACGAGACGCCACGTAAGTTTAAAATACAATCATACTTTAAGATTTTTTATTTTATTTTTAATCTATTACAAATCTTTCAAAGTATCATTATAAAACTCGCGTACAATGCACAAGTCATCTTTATTTCACAATATTGATAGTTAAGAGCATAAAGGGTTGACAATTATTTGTTACGACGAAAATAATATCATTTTAAACAAAACAACTAATGTAGCATAAAATTTTCAAAATATAAAGTGAACAATATTTTTTTCTTTTTGATATAATAATTCACATTCTTAATTACTTTTTTGATAAATTTCATCTATTTTATATTTTTTATATTTGCCCGCGATTTTCGCGGGCTTTCACACTAGTTTATTTAGTATATATGTTTGGTTGTTGGGAATTGAAAATTTTGGAATATAATTGAAGTTTAAAATTATGAAATATTTATATTATCGATAATTTAATGGTGTTTAATAATTTTTTTATTCTATTTTTATTTTAAGAATATATATTAATTAAGATCGAACGGCGCACGCTGTCAATCCGAACCGATTTGGATGATAATCGAAAGACATGATAACCGCTATCAGTAGACAGGTTCACGATTCAGATTTTTTCACGAATTGGTTATAGTGGTATTGGTTAAGAGAATACTCATTGACCGGAAGTACCCCATACATGAACACCCTCAGGCTCGGGTTCTAGATTCGAGTCTCTTAAAAGTGGGTTGGAGAGGTGTTTTCCCTTTCTTTCTAGTGTATATCAATTTATAAGCCCAAAAAGAAGAAGAAGAAGAAGAAGAAGAAGAACTCTAATTTTTATGGGGCAATTCTCATATACTCTATTAGGAAAACATTCTTTCTCAAATAATCTATTGAATGGCTTCTCATTTATTCATTCAACTTCTCATTTAATCAACCTATTATATAAGATACAAATTTATCTTACGAACCGATCTTTTTTTTCAATTTTCTTTTTATTTTTCCCTCCAATTTTAATTCAAATAAAGCTCATATTAATTTCATACTACACATTTAATTTCATACTAATTATTCTTGATCCCACCAACCTTTGCAGAACTCTGGTCGTCGTCGCCGGTCTATGATCAAATTCCATATTGCATAAATTTATTTCTACACCGTGAAATTTCATTTTATTGATACTATATTTTGAAATTTCATACTACACTTATTAGATTTTATACCATATCATGAAATTGCATACTATTGCATACTGGCCATTTAAATTTTATACTACCTAATCAAGTCTCATACTAAATTACAATAAAAAAGCTCATAATTTAGAAAGAAAAAAAAAACCCACATTTAGCTTTGTGCATACTGGAATTTTCAGGACTAACAACGGTGTCTACACAAAATGGTAAACCCCAATTAGATATCTCTATTTATTTTGAAGTCATACACAAATAAAATTATAAAGTTGCAACCTTTTCCACTAATCTCAAGGCCTAAACCTGTATAATAATTGTATGTATTAGCATTATTAGTCAACTGGAAAGTTTATTAATTAATGCAAATCAAATAAAACACATAATACAACAAATAAAACAAACTTTGAAAATTGGAACGTGAAAAGTATGACATAAAAAGGGATTAAACATCAAGGAACATAAGTAAAAATTAAAAGGAGGTGGTGACATCAGCAGGCTTCCGACAGCCGTTAACACCAGCGTGTGGCTACGAATGACAAAAGAGAAAATTCGTAGATCTGTTCAAAAATATAACCGGAGACCGTTATTTATTGGACCTGATCCTTGACGATAGGAACATCTGGACATGGGTGCACGAGGCGGCTTCAAGTAGGTCTTTAGGGCAGAGAATGCAGAGTCGTCAATGAGATTTGACCAAGGACGGCGTTGGGAAAAATAAAGGAGAAGGGTTTCAAATTGTTTTCATCCAATTTGTGTGCCTGTGTGCACGCGTGTATGTGTGTGTTTGTTGATTTGTACATATTTATATGTGATTTTCGTATGTTTTTGCATCGTGTGTTGTTTATTTTTAGGGTTTTTATGTTAATCGTTTTGTCGTTTTTCTTCCTTTTGATGTTTTTTATTTCATTTCGTGTTTAATGTTTTTCTACTCTATTTTATAAGTAATAGTCTGATTTTGCTTTATTTTAGTGTTTCAGCTCGAGACGAAGAAGACGGGACGAGCGACGTGACACGTGCAACCGGTGCCCGCATCCATCGACCGCGTCGACGCCTAGGACTCCCGCGTCGTCTGACACCAGGTCGATGCCCTGGCCGAGGAAAAGCTTGAAGTACGTAGCGTCGACCACGCCCGCGTCGGTCGACGCCCAGGTCAACACAACTTGTATTCACGTCGATCCATGCACGCGTCAGCCGACGCCATGCTCTGCCAACGCGCAACACCATGCCTAGCCGACGCGCACGCCTCGGACAGCATCGATCGACGCTCGGCACGCGTTGATTGACGCAACAACGGTTTTGGCGGTTATTCTCGGTAAAAACTATAAAAGCCCGGTGTTTTCTTCATTTTCAGGGTGCTGGGACTTGGGGGAAGGTCCAGAAATTGCAGAGATCCCTCGGGTCTTGCCACCTTTCGATCACACGCATAATCCGAGTTAAGTAGTTCGTCGTTTCTTCGTTTCTATGCCGTCCGACATTTCAAGATCGTTTCTCGTCGCTAAAGATCGTTGGGTTGCTGATGATTTTCTAGATCATAGGTTTTTCTGCACTTTGTTTAATTGTTTTATAGTTTAGATTTGGCTATCTCTGAATGTTGATGTTGTTCCGTTCTTCTCGTTTTTAATTTATGTTCATTTGCTTTAGTAGTTTAGTTGTTATTTCTTGTTAGATTAGTAGTCGTTTTTAATATCAATTATGTTCATGCTTGCGTTGATATTATGCTATTGATCATGATGATATTTTTCGGCTAAGTTTATTGTTCTAGTGCCTAGAGTCATTTAGAACCATCTCTCGGGATGATTTGACGCTCGATCGACGAGTCGGGATTGACAACCCTGACTCGTAGGTAAGGTGCTCGATGAAATTCCCGAGTGATCGTGGAGATGATTTTAGCACACTAGAACCTTACTTTTCTTAATCGTTTCAAAGATTTAATTTTATTGCTCGTAGATGTTAGAAACTCCCAAACCAAATTGGATTGCGTGATTAGTTTAGGCTTTTCGTTCATTTTCTTGTTCGTAGAATCTAACACCGAATAACTTCCGATTAGTCTTCCTTGTGATTCGACTTGAGTCCAACTTTCCACCTACAACTACTCCATTCTCTTGCAGATGATCTTTTATTTTTAAATAAAAAGTAGGTGTAAAAAGTTCAATTCAAAATTTGGCGCCGTTGCCGGGGAAGGCTAAAGGTCGTCGGTTTTTGGTGTTTGCTTTTAGTGACTTTTGTTCGTATTCTTATTTGTTTGTTTGTGTTAGTGTTTGTTGTTGAATTTTTTTTAGTTTATTTTTGTTCTTTTTGGTGCATTTACTCTCGATTTTTGAGTGTTGTGTTTTGTAGCCACATTTTTGAAGACTCGAGATTATTTTGATTGAAGATGGCGGATTATCGAGCTACTTCGCCATATGATGACCCTTACGCTCCAACTTTCGATTGTCAAGTCCCTCCATCGTATTATGACTCGTATGCTCCGAGTGGACGAGAATGGGCCCATGATTTTGACTATCACGGCCTATGTCCTTCATATTGCTGTAATCCAAGCATGGATACTTACGCACCATCTTGTGGCTATTATGATCCGGGTTTTGATGATTCTTATCCGAGTGCTGACTCGTATGCTCCAACGTGTCAAGATTTCTATTCTTCGAGCTACGACGTTTACACTCCACCCACCTCTCATGAATATACTCCGAGCGGCGATCTTTATGCCACAACTTCTCAAGATTTGTCCATGTTCTTTTTCTCGGAATTCAAACTTTTATAACCAGGACTTCGGATTGGGTTCAACGTATGTATGAACGCATAGACCGCTTCGAGATTCAAATAGAGCAACTTGTCAAACAGGCTTACGGTCTTGACCAACCTTGTCATGAGGAGATGCCCATCGTTGATGTGGAAGATTCTATCTTGGTTGAGGACAGTTCAAGCTCTGATGATCTTTTGAAAGATGTGTGCAAGGAGGTGGAGTTGACGGGTGAGAAGGAGGAGTCGGAGGAAGGCATTACCGCTTCCGTGCGGTTTGATGATGAAGTTGTGCAAGTTTTCGAGGAGAGTGAGACTATTGAGTCACATTTTGGACCACTCAAAACTTTATTGAAATTTGATTTTGAGGTGGTAGACGAAATAGTCGAGAAGGTGCCCGATCACCCCATGCTACAATTGCCGTTTGACATATTCGAGGTGATCGATTACTCGCGGTTCTGACCTCCAAAGCTAGTTGGAGTTTTCACCCCTTGCATCTCGGGGCATGCTTTTTGTGCTAGCCTTGGTGATTATCATCGCTAATTCTTGCTTTTAGAGAATACCAAGGCGTGGCACGATCGTCATTTGTTTTTAGACCCGGGATGACATCAACCGTAGACGTCGTCGAGCTAAAGACGTTAATCAAGCGCTTCTTGGGAGGCAACCCAAGACTTTTTAACTATGTTTGTTTTTGTGTGTTTTTATTTCTTTTTGTTTCAGTTACCCTTTGATGTTAAAGCCCGTTGGATGGTCTTGGATGCTTGACTCTTCACCACAAGCGCGAATTCAGGGACGTCTCTTTCTTTCTCTTATCATTTACCATACCTTGCTTAATTTTTCATTTTATACAATATGGACATTGTATGGTTTAAGTGTGGGGGGGTTGTCCTTTGATTAGTAATTGTTCGTATGCTTGCTTTTGGTTGATTTGAGTTGTGTGTATTGATATTGAATGGAACCTTGACGAAGTGACATGGTTATATGCTTTGGTTAGGATATTTAGGCTTCCATTCGAATAATAGTGTAATTGTGGGGAATGAAGTATAAATAATCTATGAAGTGTTTTGTCTCCTGTTATATTCTTGTTTCATTCCAAAGAGTCGAATACTCTATACTAGCTCCGTTTTCCAATACCCTCTATAGGACTTTATGTAAATTTCCTTTTTATTTTGGAGACGTTAAAACTCCATGTGCCAAAGTGAAAAATGTTAATAGTTGCACTCAGCAACATAAGATCGGAGTCAATGAACTCTAGTTGTTGATTTATGTATATTATGCTTGATTAGTATCTCATCTTTATGGGTACTAATATATAAAAAAAGGAAAAAAGGGAAAAAGAAAAGAAAAAGAAAGAATAAGTACAAGAAGAGAAAACCTTATACAAGTTAAGTTCGTATTTTTGCTTTTGTTTTTTATTTCTTAGATTGTTTTGTTAAAGAGGTGTATAGATGACTTGGCTAGTCGGGTGAAAACTTGGAGGTTTGTTCAGGGTTAGACTTGGGCTGAGGCATGGATGGGTGACGCGCATGGAGGTCAACTCATTAATTTTAGGTGTTCAGAAGCTAGTCTAAATCTCTTATCTCAACGTTATCGTGTCGTCCTTTTAGTTGAATTTTCAGTTAATTTAATGCATTAACTTTTTGAATCATATGAATGCATTAGTGATTAGGTCATCGGGTAATTAGCTTTCTCTTGTCTATGTCTAGATTAGATTCTGCTTGAGGACAAGCAAAAAGCTAAGTGTGGGGGAATTGATTTGTACATATTTGTATGTGATTTTCGTATGTTTTTGCATCGTGTGTTGTTTGTTTTTAGGGTTTCTATGTTAATCTTTTTGTCATTTTTCTTTCTTTTGGTGTTTTTCATTTCATTTAGTGTTTAATGTTTTTCCTACTCTATTTTATAAGTAATAGTCTAATCTTGCTTTATTTTTAGTGTTTCAGCTCTAGACAAAGAAGACGGGACGAGCGACGTGACACGTGCAGCCGGCGCCCGCAGCCATCGCCCGCGTCGACGCCTACGCCGCACTCGTCGTACGATGCCAGGTCGACGCCCTGGCCGAGGAAAATCTTGCAGTAGCATCGACCACGCCCGCGTCGGTCGATGCCCAGGTCGACACAACTTGCAGTCGCGTCGATCCATGCACGCGTCGGCTGACGCCATGCCCTGCCGACGCGCAACGCCATGCCTATCCGATGCGCACGCCTCGGACAGCGTCGATCGACGCTCGACACGCGTTGGTCGACGCAACAGCAGTTTTGGCTGTTATTCTCGGGAGAAACTATAAAAACCCGGTGTTTTCTTCATTTTCAGGGTGCTGGGACTTGGGGGAAGGTCCAGAAATTGCAGAGATCCCTCGATTCTTACCACCTTTCGATCACACGTATAATTCGAGTTTAATAGTTCGTCGTTTCTTTGTTTCTATGTCGTCCGACATTTAAAGATCATTTCTCATTGCTGAAGATCGTTGGATTGCTGATGCTTTTCTAGATCATAGGTTTTTCTTCACTTTGTTTAATTGTTTTATAGTTTAGATGGCTATCTTTGAATGTTGATGTTGTTCCGTTCTTCTCGTTTTTAACTTATGTTCATTTACTTTAGTAGTATACTTGTTATTTCTCGTTGGATTAGTAGTCATTTTTAATATCAATTATGTTCATACTTGCGTTGATATTATGTTGTTGATCATGATGATGTTTTTTGGCTAAGTTTATTGTTCTAGTGCCTAGAGTCATTTATAACCATCTCTCGGGATGATTTGACGCTCGATGGACGAATCGGGATTGACAACCTTGACTCGTAGGTAAGGTGCTCGGTGAAATTCTCGAGTGATCGTGGAGATGATTTTAGCACACTAGAACCTTGCTTTTCTTAATCGTTTCAAAGATTTGATTTTATTGCTCGTAGATATTAGAAACTCCCAAACCAAATTGGATCGCGTGTTTAGTTTAGGCTTTTCATTCATTTTCTTGTTCGTAGAATCAAACACCGGAATAACTTCCGATTAGTCTTCCTTGTGATTCGACTCGAGTCCAACTTACCACCTACAACTACTCTATTCTCTTGCTGATGAGCTTTTTATTTTTAAATAAAAATTAGGTGTAAAAAGTTTGATTCATATGTGTGTATGACTTTTTAAGTGTAGGGGTATTTTTGATATTTTTAATGTATTTTTTGATTTAGCAGGATGAATTTGATTAAATAGGCTAACAAAATAGATATTTATTTGGTAATTAATGTCGATTTAAGTGTAATATATGAGAATTATACCATTTTTAACAACGTATTATTCAATTTAGTGTATAAATGTAAATGATACACACATTCATGCTATATATATACACACAAATAAAAATGAGGATTAAACACTTGAAAATTGATGCTAGATAAGATTTGTCAACACTTACATTTCATGGAATCATACGAGTGTCTTCTTAGTTTTGTGCTTAAATGCATATCGGTAAAGCGTAGGGTTACTAAGATCTCACATAAATTTGCAATCTTATTTTCCACTCAATTAACTCAACAAACTATATCATCATCATCATCATTAATGAAGTCCATGTAGAACATTAAACACATAAAATCCAAAATTTGTTGTCACGTTCATAACTTCATTAGAAGTTGGTAAAAGGTGATACAATGCATGCCACTAGACAATCACTATCCAAAATCCTTCAGGTATCAAATTTACTAATTAACTTATTGACTTAATAAATAAATTATTAGATTTTATATTGTGCTGACTAATTAAAAATAATGTTATTAAGTGAGATTAAGCTAATTATATTTGGTAATGTGTTGAGCTTATTGATTACCACGTAATTGTCTTGATTTTAGTTTGTATTTTAATTGCTTTTTCTTATTATTTTTGGTATAAGTTGGATAGATTTAGCTTAATTTCATATATTTAGACTTCCAACTTATTTTACTGCTTTTTAATCTAGATTGATGCAAATAAGTGATTATTTGTGATTTTTCACTTTATAGCTAAGTAACCGGAAGAGTTCAGCATGTTAAAGATGAATTATGATAATCGAGATTCAAAGATCGAGCTTTCCGGTGAAAAAGTAGCAAGAATTGAAGCTGACACACTTTCTAGAAGGGTTATGCTGCTTGAACCGTTGTCATTGAGGCTAACGGTTACACTTAGCGGTCACTCCAACCGTTAGTTGTTACCGCTAACCTTAACGGTTACTGACAACCGATGTTAACGACCAGAGTGCTGAATTCAAGAGCTAACGGTAACTTTTTATAAAGGTTGCCTTATAACCGTTGTCGTCAGCCTGAAATGCAAAATAAAAGCAGCTAACGGTTGCTGCTAAAGGTTGCACCAACCATTAGCGAGTAACCGTTAGCGGGCCCAGGAAGCCCAGAACAGATTTTTCGGCCCAGTTCGCGGAAAAATCTATAAATAACCTCCTTAATCCGAATTTCGAGCATCTAGGTCTGTGTGTGCGTGTGCTAACCCTAAAAACAGAGAGTATCCTAGGGTTTCGGACACGGAAAACAACAACGAGACGCGACGATCAAGGAGTAACCAAGAATCGACGACGACGAGTTCTCGAAGCCGTTCGACGACGATTCATCCGTAGAAGTCCAGTCCGCTGCGTTCACTCTTCGGAATAGCCGAAGATCTTTCAATTTTCAGTAGCTTAAACGAGTACTTTGAACTTTCACTTAGTTTTCTTAGTTTTATTCATTAATTTTCAAGTTTTAGAATATTAGTTTGTTCATGTTCGTATCGTTTGCTTCGTTTGGATTCACTGAACGAATTTAGTTATTTAATCTCAGTTTATTTTCAGTCTTATATGCTTATTGTTGGTAGTTTAATATTCTGGTGGTTGGAGATTAGTTTATGCATGCAATTCATGTTAGTTTCTGTCAACAGTTAGTGTTAACCGTTTCTGTTAATGGTTGGACCAACAGTTAGCAGTAACAGTTAGCGCTAAGGGTTGCAAGCAGTAACAGTTAGCGCTAAGAGTTACAACAGTTAGTAGTTTACTATTTGAATGATTAGTTTAAATTGTTGAATTTAAATTGCTTTTGAATTATTAAATTAGTTTCTGATTGTTTAGTTTAAGTTATTAGTTAGTTAATTAATCTAAGTTTAGTTAATTTAGCTTTTTTTAAATTAAGTATTTGCTATTTAAATTCGTAGTTAATTATCATCATCAAAACCCCCCCTTATTTGTATGTGTTATTTGAAATTGAACAAAACTATTTAAAGATTTCGATTGTATGTTCCTCGAGAGACGACTCGAGTCAATTTGCCAACCTACGCGCGACCCCATTCTTTTGCGGGCAAGCTTTTGAATTTTTGACACATTTTCATAAGTAGGCAACCAAAAAGCTTGAATCAAAATTTTGCTTATACAAATATAATAATATTTTTCATACAAGAATTTCACAAATTGCGAATTCCCATTTTGAATAAACTTTAAAAATGGCGAGAAATATAGATTCATAACACAAAACTAAAGCATAATATTATATAAAGTGCTTAATCATCTACAAATATTTGGTGTTTTAAGCATACAATATAGCCACAATAATTTAGCAAATAAGTTTATATTTGAAACAATGAACACCATTTAAATACGCTTTACTTGATTAAAGCCCCCTTAATACAACACACTTCCATTTATATATCTCAACTTCTGCTCCACTGATGTATTTAGTTAGAAGACAGTCACCAAACAGGATTCCAGTATAATAAATATATAAAAAAAAAATAGAAGGCATACCAGTTTACCAATTTTAAGGTTTCCTTTTGCGTTAGAGTATCATTGTCTTTTCCTTTGAAAACAATGTCACTAAAAACAAGTCTTGGAATAATTGAGTTCTTGACAGCATCTCAACATATTTAACTTTTAGGATAATAACATAATCTAACTTCCACGAACCTAGAAGTTCAAGTGGTATTAGTTCACCCTTTTTGTTAAGGTGTTGATCGTCATTTATTTAAAGTTTGTTCCCTTCCTTTAAAAAAAAAAAGACTCATCAGCTCCATGGAAAATATTTGATCCAATTAACCTCGTTATTACTAAAATAGAAGCCATCCTCTTTGAACAGCTAAAGAATTTGTCTACGAGCACCAATCCCATACCTGTCGCGGCTCGCCCGAAATTCTTCAAATCTCTTCCTCTTCGCATCCCACTTCATGGTGCAATCGATTCGAGGCGAACTCGAGAAGCCATTGATTATACGAACATCGTAGTGTAGAGTTGCCAAAGTGATCTGAAGGCTTTGTGAATAAGAAGAATGTTGTAGAGCCTAAAATGACTAGTAGTAAAGTTTTCATAGCTGATAGTTATATTTGAACCTTGGTATGTTCTAGGTGCTGGCCATATATTTATATATAATGAATTGCAATTTTTGTGACGTAATTGTGGAGTTGGTGGTTATAGTCTATTAATTGATGTCATAATTGAGTTAAAAAGTTGTGTGGGTTTAACACTCAAGTAGTTGGGATTAGAGTCAATAGACTAAATATCCCTAGATATATTGTGTAACATAATGGAGAATGAATGGGCTTGCAATGTTAATTATATGTTGTCTTGCTTTTGCACATTTTACGTTGGTACTTTAATTTTCTTTAGTTTTAATTTTTAAACGACTGCTGATTTGGAAGGATTATAGAATAGCAAAGACTTTATCAAGTATATGAACGACGGGATGTATGTTCATAGACTTGTTTTTTTTCTTTGTTATTTTTGTTAACCACTTGACCTGCAATTTAGAGATAGAGGTTTGCACGATTAAAGTAGTTGGATGATAGTGTTGGTTTGTGTATATTACTATTTGAAATCCACTGAGATATGTTGTTTTAAGTAGTAGAACAATTCTTGTCAACTTTATATCACTACAATCAAATAGATGGAAAAAATCATAGATGATTTCAAATATCTTGTGTTTGAATCCAACATTATTGATGGGATTTGGAAATAAAATCTATACAAAGTTTAGATTATATTTATATATGGAAAGGGGGGAAATGTTCATAACCGTATCATCTCCAATTGAGAGAATCTTAGTCTTAATATTATACTCACAAGAATATAATAATCAAAATATTGCCTTTATTAAGTGGGATTAGTACATGGTTGATGACACGGAAATTTCCAGCTCAAATACCAACTTTAAGGATTTAACTGTTTTGATTAAAAAATGAGTTAAAGAACACGCTATACACCATTACAAAGCCCAATGAGTCTAGTTTCTAATAAAAAAAATGATCTCAAAAATAATAATCTAAGAGTATGACCATTTAACTGAAGTGTGGCAATGTAGTGGTTTCATACGGGAATTCGGAATGATGAGCAACTCTTTGTGTGTTTTAATGAGGCCAATGTGGTCTGACCAATGGCGGCGTTGGGAACATAAAGGAAAAGGGTTTCAAATTGTTTTCATCAAGTTTTTGTTTGTGTGTGCGTGTGTATGTATTACTTTTTATGTGTAGGAGTATTTTCGATATTATTAATGTATTTCTTGATTTAACAGGATGAATTTTAATAAATAGGATATATAAGAAATAAAGTTTTTATTTGGTGATTAATTCTGATTTAAGTGTAATATATGAGAATTATCCCTTTTTCACAATGTATTATTCAATATTTTATTGTATAAATGTGAATGATACACACATTCACGCTATATATATCTAGACACAAATACAAATGAGGATTAAACGCTTGAAAGTGGACGCTCTAAAAGATTTGTTACCACTTACCTTTCATGGAATCATATGAGCCTCTTCTCAATTTTGTATTTAAATGCATATCAGTAAAGCGTAGAGTTACTAAGATCTCACATAAATTTTGCAATCTTGTTTTCCACTCAATTAACTCAACAAATTATATCATCATTATCATCAATGAAGTCCACGTAGCACATTAAACACATAAAATCCGAAATTAGTTGTCACATTCATAACTTCATTAGAAGTTGGTAAAAGGTGATACAATGCATGCCACTGGACAATCATTATCCAAAAGCCTTCAAGTACTCACATTTACTAATTAACTCATACACTTAATAATTAAATTATTAGATTTTATATTGTGTTGACTTTATAAAAATAAAATTTTTAAGTGAGATTTAAGCTAATTAGATTTGGTAATAATAATATTTTTCATACAAGAATTTCATCAATTGCGAATTTCCAATTCGAATAAACTTAAAAAATGGCGAGAAAAATAGATTCATAACACAAAACTAAAGCATAATCTTATACATAAAATGCTTGATTCTCTACAAATATTTGGTGTTTTAAGCATACATTATAGCCACAATAATTTAACAAATAAGTTTATATGTGAAATAATGAACACCATTTAGATATGCTTTACGTGATTAGAGCCCCTTATTACAACACACTTCAATTTAGATATCTCAACTTTAGCTCCACTAGGGTATTTAGTTAGAAGGCTGTCACGAGACAGGATTCCAGTATAATAAATATGTAAGAAAAAATAGGAGTCATACCAGTTTAACAATTTTAAGGTTTCCTTTCGCGTTAGAGTTTTATTGTATTTTCCTTTGAATACAATGTCACTAAAAACAAGTATGGTAATAATTGAGTTCTTGAAAACATCTCAACACATTTATGAATTATAAAATAATCTAACTTCCACGAACCTTGAAGTTCAGGTGGTATTAGTTCACCCTTTTTGATAGGTTCTAGGTGCAGGCCATATATTTACATATAATGCGGCTAAATTGTAATTTTTGTGACGTAATTGTTGGAGTTGGTGGTTATAGTCTTTTAATTGATGTAATAATTGAGTTAAAAAGTTGTGTTTGCTTAACACTCAAGTAGTTGGGATTAGAGTCATTGGACTAAATCATCCTAGATATATTGTGTAACATAATGAAGAATGAATGGGCTTGCAATGTTAATTGTATGTTGTTTAGATTTTGCACATTTTACGTTGGTACTTTAATTTCCTTTAGTTTTAATTTTTAAACGACTGCTGATTTAGAAGGATTATAGAATAGCAGAAACATTATCAAGTATATGAACTGCATGATGTATGTTCATAGACTTGTTTTTTTTCTTTGTTGTTTTTTGTTATATTAGAAGGTCTATGAATTTAAAAATAAGGATCAAATTTACGATGTTGTTAATCAATGTTAACAACACTGGTTAACAACATCGACTAAAATAACACAAAGTTATGCAGTGGAAATTAAAAAGAGAACACGATTAAACAAATTCAATTCACAAGTAAATACTTGTGAACTTGGGTGTACAAACCCGTAAACTATATTACTTTCAATTCACGTTTAATACAAAATATAAAGTAATATATGAAAACTAAATATCAAGAAACTTGATACTAAATACTTGTTGAAAAATCATCAACAATCACGAAAACATACCTCTTACCACCAAGACTCTCAACCTCTAGTGGTCCCATGAGATCCATGTGAAGCAGTTCAAAGCAAGATGATGTAGTGAGACTTTGTTGGACTGGATGTGGCACCCTTACCTGTTTTCCTTTCTGGCACGCCTCGCACACCGGAATGATCTTGGTGTTGAGTTTGGGTAGTCCAGTCACAGCATCTTCCTTGGTCAGCCTATCCATCATCTTGTAATTTACATGTCCAAGCTTTTGATGCCAAAGTTCTGCATCACTAACTTGGGACAACCTGCAAAAAGCATCACTGTGAATTTGGTAGCAATTATCTGAAGTTCTTTTACCAGTGAGAATACACAATCCATTCTCTTCATAAACTTCACATTTTTCTCGGTTGAATTTAACGCTGAACCCTCCGTCGCACAATTGACTTATGCTGATCAAATTTGCTGTAAGTCCTTCTACTAGCAGCACATTTTCTAATGTTACAACACCAGGAACATGGAGAGTCCCTTGGCCAACAATCTGGCCGTTTGCGCCTCCTCCATACTTCACTTTTCCACCTTTAAATCTGACAATGTTGGAGAGCAATTCTTCTGAGCCTGTCATGTGCTTCGAGCATCCACTATCAAAATACCAGGCTCCAGGGACTAGAGACTTCAAAGAGGTATGGATCATGTTGCACTTGATGCTGTTTTTCTTGACCCACACTTGTTTGTATCTGATGTTGGTATTGATGTTGGTAGCGCGGTTACCAACATTGGACTTGACAGGCATATTTGTTCTCTGAGAGTGTCTTCTTTCCCCAATGATCTTCCAACAAAAGGACGAATGTGGCCTGGTTCTCCACAATGATGGCACACGAATTGTCTCCTTCTCTTCTTGTGGCGTTTGGAAGATTTTTGTTCTTGACTCGACACTTGCGTGGGTTGACTTGGCTTGTATCCTAATCCATGTTTAGAGGAATCTGGGAAGCTAACCTGCAAAATTTCATCAAGCTTAGCCTTACCTTTGTTTAGATTTGAAATTGTACCTCGGAACAGTAGTCAGTTCGTTTCTAATCTTCTCAAGCTCAGCATCCTTCTTGGTGAGAGATGATTCCAACCGGACAATAATTTCGAGCTGATCCTCCTTTTCCTTGGTTAGTTTTTCTACTTCTTTTGCGAGATCTTTCGCTTTGAGAACCTGTTTACTCCAACTGACATACAATTTTTTGTGATCTTCACTCAGCTGCTCATATTCCTCATAATAGTCAGTGGTCTCAGCATTCAGGCACACGATGTTATCTGCAAGCAAACCAACATGGATATCGTCGTCCCAAACAACATGGGAGAATAAAGCTGGGACTGGATCAAGTGGCTCGGAATCATTAACGTCTTCAGTAAAGTCGGTAGCGATCATACTTTTCTTTCTAAGAAAGGTGGGACACTCATTCTTGTAATGTCCCCAACCTTTGCATTCGTGACATTGTATCTCGCCGAGTTGTTTTGAAGAGCTAGACACATTGGAAATTGAGTTTTGAGGACTGAGATTGTGGAAGAGTTCGTACAGTAGACTTTGGAGTGGTTATTTGTGTCCTGTTCCTTGTACTTGAGCTTCCTGAGTTGTTCTTCTTCTTCAAGAATTTGTTGAAGCGTTGAGTAACAAGGGCCAGTTCATCTTCTTCGAGAGTAGTCGACTCCATCCTTTTAATAATTCCATTAAAATCGAATTCCTCGTCATCTTCATCTCCTACTTTAATTAAATCAGAAGAATAAGCAACATTCTCTTTCGAGCTAGAAGTGACATGTTCCATCTCGTATTGCTTGAGATTTCCAACTAAGGTGTTGAAATCGATGTTATCAACATCCTTGGATTCTTCTATTGCCACCACCTTCATGCTATATTTCTTTGTAATGGATCTTAGCAATTTTCCTACAAGACGGGAATTTGTTATGGCTTCACCCAAATCTTTGCACTCCTCTGTTATTTCAGCCAATCTCACTGAGTAATCCATGATAGATTTCTTTCTCAGTCATTCTCATAGCCTCGAATGTGGACAAGAGCATTCTTAGTCTGGACTTCTTCACGCTTGCTGTTCCTTCACACACCCTTTGGAGTGCGTCCCAAGCATCTTTGCCGACTCGCAGTTCTTGATGATACGATAGTAACTTGCATCTACATAGCCACACAAGGCGTTGATGCATTTAGAGTTCCAATTTGCCGCAGCTGCTTCGTCAGCAGTCCAATCTTCTTCTTTCTTGGGAATGGCATCGCCCTCGCCATCCGTGACACGTGGCTTTTCCCATCCAACGAGGACGGTCTTCCAAACTCGTTCATCCATGCTCTTCAAGTGCCACCTCATCCTCTGTTTCCAGAGAGAATAATTCTCACCATTAAGGATTAAAGGCCTCGGGTTGCCTTGAGCATCCATAGCACCTATAAAAATAAGGATCAATACTTAAGAGGTTAAGTAACCCGCTCTAGATGCCAATTGTAAAATTAGAAGGTCTATGGATTTAAAAATAAGGATCAGATTTACGATGTTGTTAATCAATGTTAACAACACTGGTTAACAACATCGACTAAAATAACACAAAGTTATGCAGCGGAAATTAAAAAGAGAACACGATTAAACAAATTCAGTTCACAAGTAAATACTTGTGAACTTGGGTGTACAAACCCGTAAACTATATTACTTTCAATTCACGTTCAATACACAATATAAAGTAATATATGAAAACTAAATATCAAGAAACTTGATACTAAATACTTGTTGCCGGAATGGCAAGATCTCTTCGGTTGGTCACGCAACTTCCAAGATCTTGTTACTCACGAACGTTGGCTCCAAGTAGTTTTCTTCACCGTGTTCTTCTTCCTTTCTTGTGCGTCTTCTTGCGTCGATTATCCTCCAAGAAATCCGTGCGTCAATCTTAAAAAAAACCGTAAACAAGTGTAGGATTACTTGTGTCTTAAATAGACAACTAAGAATCCTAAACTTGGTAAAATCCTAAAAACAAATCCTAAACACAATCTAGGAATAATTAAAGTCTTGTGCATAAACTAGGAAACATAAAATTGTCCTAAATCTAGTTCCCTAATTTATTTTGTGCCCAAGAAAGGCAAATAACAA